>CM052457.1:93966202-94003360 GCA_028533085.1 Varecia variegata | reverse complement strand
GCTCCCCTCCTTTCCCCTCCCCTCCCCTCCCCTCTGTTGAAATCCTTTTGGGGTAATTTATTCTATTTGGGAATAATTGGGAATATTTGAATGGAAAGTAAGCCAAAATACAAAGGTAATTGTGTTAATTTAAAAAAAAATTCCGAAATTCAAAGGAAATGCTGAAATATGGGGAGATCAACTCACACAATTGGCTTGTGCCAGGTTTGGCTGATTGGAGGTGGTGGCCAAATGGGGTTAGCTGGCATATTATAAATGTTTTCATAGGGGCCACCAAGAAGGCGGAAATAGTTGGAATTATAGCAGAGCCATCCATATGGCATTTCAAAGTTTTGATTCTCTAAGAGGAAAGTAGTAGTTACAAGTAATCATTGCTATTCTCTTTGTGCATCAAAAGATGCCTCATTATATCCAACATGTTTTTTTGTGATCCAATCAGACTGGTCAGCTCATGGTCAACCTGCTCATTTTTGCCTTTGTGTCTTTGTTTATGTTGTGCCCTTTGCCTGCATTACCTTTCCTATCCCTTTCTGTGTCTAAGTCTTCACTTTTCTCTGTTTCCTCCTTTACCTCTTCTTTCTACTCCACATTCTCTTTCCTTTCCCCTTTGTCCCCCTACCTATCTTCTCTGAATAAACACAAAACACCAATGATAATAAAACGATGGATTATATTTAATGATTACTTAAAGAATTGCTAAAAAATCCCTATACATGGTAAATAGAAATTATCTGAATGATCTCTTTTGAGAATTTTTTTTATAATCTCATGCATAAGGAGTTTAATAACAGCTGAAGATCCCCAAATAGCTCTCAGGTACTGCTTAAATGATTTCCAACCACTGACAAGAAGGAATATTCCAGGAGAACAAAGAAAATGTAAAATTTGTGTAATGGAGGGGAACATATAGATAACAACCATTTAACTGGCATGCACAGGGACTTGTGGCCACCCTATAAAATGTGACAGGCATTGTGCTATGTCACACATAGCATCTGAGGGTACACACTTTCATTATCTTGATTAATCCTCATAACAACCCAGTAAGAAAGGTATTTTTATCTTTATTTTAAAACAGATAGAGACACTGGATTTCAGAAAGGTTAAGTAACTTGCTCCAAGTCAGGTAGCTACGAAATAGTGGAGTTCGGATTTGACCTCATGGCAGTTTTATTTCAAACCCTACTTTATATACTCTTCTCTATTCCTCAAGATACAGCACATAAAACCCTCCTTGAGAACTCTAACTCAGTCAATTAGTTGATAATCTGAACTCATATAACACAGTCTAAACTACCTAATCTAAAAATGAAATATACAGTATCAAAAATTATGCTTTAATTGTTTTATGTGTATAAACGTGGTCTTCACCTCTAGACTTAAGCTTCTTTTTATATACAGTGCTGAGGGTATAATAGGTACATAGGACATACAGTTCATCTTGAAGAAGGAAGCCAAGCTGTGGTTCTGGCAGTAGAAATTTCAGAAATGAGGAGTCTGTTTATTGAAAGTGAAAACAACTGGATAAGGTATAAAAAATCCAGTCAAATAACTGTTGTGTGTGAATATGTCTGGAAAGCATTGAGGTGAGGTGAGGTGAAGGAACTGGACAGTGCAAAGAGGGATAATTTTTCTCTTCATTTATTGACCAGTTGTAGTCACAGATTTCACACACACAATGACACTGACTATGTTGGCTGAAACATCCAGGTAATGACCAATCATAGAGTAAATAAGACAATATTTACTCTATTGTCTTTGATTTTATATATATAATTAATCTATAAACCACCTATAAATGTATTGAGTTCTGGTATTTTTTTCTTTTTTATTTCAGCATATTATGGGGTTACAAATGTTTAGGTTACGTATATTGCCCTTGCCCCACCCAAATCAGAACTTCAAGTGTGTCCATCCCCCAAAAGGACTCTTTGGTCGAAGCTTTTTGAAGTGGGAATAATTACCTGTTATTTTTTGGCATTTGTCCCTTGGGATTTTGCTCCATCGAGTTTTCATAAGGTGGAGAATGCCTCCATACCAGGTTTTCTCAACATTGGCACTATTAATATTTTGGTCCAGGTAACTGTGTGTGTGTGTGCGCACGTGTGTGCATTCTTTCCTATTTACATTAACCATTGAGAGGGATATTGTGCATGGTCAGCTGTGAGCCTAGCACTATGGAGAACTTTAAAGGCTAAAGTATTAAGTAGTTTTTTTAAAGCATTTTAATTAACTTTCCTCATACCCAAGTACACATTTGTAGGCCTACTCTTGGTCACTAACTATTTTTTATTTATTTTTTAAATTGAAAAGTAAAATTGTTATATATTTATGGTGTACAACATAATGTTTTGAAATATGTTTGCATCTTGGATGGCTAAATCAAGCTAATTAACATATGTATTACTTCAAATACTTATTTTTGTGGCAAGAATACTTAGAATCTACTCTTACCAGTTTCCAAGTATACCATACATTATTATTCATTGTCACCATTTTGTACAATAGATCTCTTAAATTTATTCCTCCTAACTGAAATTTTGTATCCTTTGACCAACATCACTAACCACTTTTAATTGCATCAATGAAAATGCTGCTATTTGACAGACTGAATGTGGCGCGTATTCAGGCAGGACTCATCTTATGCTGACTCTAGTGTTAAATACTGATGGTAGATTCAGTAGTTTCATGAAAAATATTGCAATTTTAGCCAAGCTGGTGGACTCACATTACTCAAAGCTTGATACCCAGCCTGAAGAGTGTGGGTAGTTTCAAAATTCCAATGTATTCTTGGTTAGCAATTATGCAAAATGTTCAGCTATGAACTTTGAATAGTTTGCAGATCAAGTATAGGCAGAAAACATAAAGCAGGGCTCTTTTTTTGGCTGAATAGAAGATGACATTGAAAGTATGTAATTTGATCTCTTGTTTTTGATAATGGGTTTGATTATTCTTTACAAATGGATAGCACCAGGCCCTTGATCACTCACAGTCTAAAGGCATATAGATGTTTGGAAATTCTGTATCAGATAAAACAGTTCCATATTTTAATCCATTACATTCCTTTCCTCATTCACCATTTATTAAGAGTCAGTATGGCATAGTGTTTAAGACTATTGGCTCTCAAATAATTCTACCTATGGCACTTATTAGTTAGTTGTGATCCTAGACAGGTAATCTTCCAAAGCCTCAGTTTTGAATTTGTAAACTTGAGATGTGTGAATCGTATTTACCTCAACAGAATTGCTTTGAGGATTAAATAAAATAATGTACATAAAGTACTTAGTACATGCTCAATAGGTGTTAGCTATTACTAGTATTGTGTACCCATTATGTCACTGCATGTCTGCTAGGGGAGAGAAAACAAGGACATAAATAAGTACAACACAAGGAAGAAGGTGATATGTCATGAAAGAAGAAATGATAAAATGCTTTGGTAGTTTAGAAGAGTATGGGAGTCCTTTTGGATGAAAAAAAACAGGGCAAGAATCATGGAGGAAGTGATTTCTAAGCTGAGCAGTAAAGGAAGGATAGAATTTACGCATAAAGTTGTGAGAACACTATTTTCTAAAATGAGCTATAAATACCTTCTGAGACAGGAGTGAAAATGATGACTCATCCTTTTCTTCTTCATCATCCTAGCAATATGCAAAGAGGAAATCCACAACGGAAGCAGATTCCTGCCCACTGGTGTCCCCCTCCCTTCATTTTCCATGGAGAATATAGAGGAGCAGTCTTATTTCCTAGTGCAATAATGAGGCACTAAGTTCAACGTCATGTAGTCAGCCTTAAATTAGGTGAACGTTCATGAACTCTCTTAAGTAATCAAGCACCATATAGATTTGTATTAGGCATTTACCCTAACCCAAAATTGTGTGGTACATTGGGGATATAACCCTTAAAGAAATTATGGTCACATTGAAAAATAATGGCATAAATACACTAATATTACAAAATAGTATAGACTCCAATACTCTGTGGTATGGACTCTGTAATAGACTTTCTGAAAAAAGATTGATCCATGAGACCTGGAATAATGTTGGAATAAAACACTTCATGAAAGGATAGGAACTTGAGTTTTTTTGAATTGGTTTAGGGGATGAGAGGGAAGAGCATCTGAGATGGGGAAATTTATATAGCAAATCTAGTGAGTAATTCATGAATGAATGAATGAAGAATAATAAGTTTTAATCCATGGCTTAAAATTTCAGTAATGTCTCCATATCCTCAACTAAGTGGTATTTGCAGAGATGTGTTTGTATTTGTTGTGTCCTAATGCCCCACTCCTGCAGATTTTGCTGATTTATAAACTTCACATATAATTGGGATACTTGCTCAAATTCTTGCTCTTACTGATGCTTTTCACCATCCAGAAACTATGCATGCATGAACTAAATGAATGTCATGCTATTGACAGGAATAATTCTCCATTTCAAGACATTTTGAGGGAATGAATAATATTGGTTCATTTCAAAAAGGGGTCTGTCAAAGTCAGCACATTCTCTGACACTTCTCCCTTTTCCCCCTTCAGTGCATGAACCCCACTGATTGCTTAGGAGGATGCACTGGTTGTCATGGTAAAAACTATGCTAATTGGCTTCCTCTAGTTGATGTTCTGTCAAGCTGACTGCCCCACTGAGGATTTGGAATAGAACACTTAACTTTTTGCTTCTCAAAGAACATGTTCCCAGCAAGTCAGCTGCCTCAGCAGAAAAGGGAAGGCATTTGAAATGTCCAATATGTTATCCAAATATTTCACCCTTCATGGGGCCAGACGTGCACAGTTTCACTTTCACTTGGTATCTTCTTTTCATAGAGAGTGCTTATGGAAACTCAGCTGGAGTTTCTTAACTGCATTAAGTGGATTTGGTGAATTTGTAAAGAATGAAAGCATGTGGGCAAATGATTAATTTGAGAAGGAGACCTGAGACTTAGGGCAGGGTTGGTGTGAAGCAAACTGTGAAGTAGTCCTCTTTTGTTGTTTTCTTGCCCTGTTTTCCCCATTGTTTGCGAGGCACAAAGGAAGGAAAAAGGTGTGGTCTCAGCTTCAGATAATTTCTGATTTCCCTTCTGATACGGTCTGAATGTCCCTCAAAATTCATGTGTTGAAATTTAATCCCCATTGTGATACTATTAAGAGGTGGTGCCTTTTTGGAAGTGACTAAGTCATGAGGGCTCTGCCCTCATGAATAGATTAGTGCCTTATAAAAGGGATGAAGGGAACTAGCTTAGGCCCTTCTTTGCCCTTCCATCCCTTCCACCACATGAGGGCTCAGTGTTTGTGTCCTCTGGAGGACACAGCAACAAGGTGTCATTGTGGAAGGAGAGATAGGGCCCCTAAATGAGACACCAAACCTGCCAGTGCCTTGATATTGGACTCTCCAGGTTCCTGAAATGTGAGAAATAAATTTCTGTTCTTTGTAAATTACCCAGTCTGTGGGTATTTCATTATAGCAGCATGGACTAAGACACCTTTCAAATCAAAATGTAGCTATCCTAGTGCATCTTGCCAAGACTATTTTCTCTGTTTGGGAACATATAGGAAAACATGAACTATGGTTTTCATGGCTCTAAATGACTTAACATATCATTTGTATAACTTACCATTTGAAATTGCCCTCGAGGACCACTGGACTAGATTCTTTGGTATTCCTTATGTGAGATCAGATAAACCAATGCCATCATCTACATATTGGTTTAGTTTTGTTCTAGAACTTCTTGGTAATAATGAATCACTGAGAAATTCTGAGCACTCTATGTAGCTCTATGCCTCAGTTTTCCCACTGGAACAATGGGGTTTGTGAGCCTACTTCCCTTTACTTTGGAGGAGCTTTAAGTAGTATTATAATTGGGGGTTCTTGGAGGTCTTCTTACATCTCTCCTGCAACACTTCTAGTGATGTTGAAAACTCACCTGAAAACTCTCTATGCCATCTCTTTCTTTAAATCCACTTTTAACTGTCATTGGTCCTCTATACTTCAGTGTGAATGGGTGTGAGAGAAGGTTCTGGGCCCTGGCCACCTGAAAGAAGGAGGGAAAATACCAGGAAAGAAAAGTGTCCAATGGGTGTTTGAGACTAGAAAGCAACTTGCCTGTTGAATAATTTTGCCTCAGGCTGGTAGTGGGGATAATAATGATAATCATCATAATCAGGAAGTGGTGCCCAATTAATTGCCTAATTGCACATGATGCTGTACTTAGAGAACTCATAGACCTAGTCAGTTTCTGTATTGAGCCTAAGAAAAACACGCTGTCATAGAGACTGGGTTGGTGTGTGGAAGTGTAGTGTCAGCTGGTGCAAAATATTTGGTCAGGAAGTAATATAACAGAATCTTTAATGATGAGGAAAGGCCTTGTTAGGTATTTGGAACATTGTTCAGACTAACAGATCACTCTCTTCTCTTGGAAATGGGATGGAGAAAGTGAGGGATTGGGGTGGGGGAAGGGACTGACACCAAAACATCCCCTGAAGATCGTTTTGGGAGATCTTACAGACTAAGGGTATAAATAAATGCTAAGATTTATTGCTACTAGCTTCCAGGTATTGTGTGAAGCTCCCTACATCAGTTATTTAACTTTGCTAATAAATACTATATGGATGAGGAAATTGAGGAACAGAGTATAAAGAAGTTGCCCAAAGTCACACAGCTATACAAATTACCTACCCCCCTGCGTACACACATCCTGTCTTAAATTTCGGTGTGATATATTTTTTTGTTTTTTCTTACCATTGGGCACTTTCTCTGGAAAAAGTAGATGCAGTTACTTGAGGACTCCCTTGGGTTCTGGTTAATTGAGGTTTGGCTTTTTCATAAGGAGGTTGCAGATGACTCATTTCAGGCACATTGAGCCCCTTACTTTCCACCAAATAATCACATATCATGATAGCTTGTTGCTGGAGATTGAGGAGGCTAATATTAATACACCAAAGAAACTTGATACATCAAAGGAGAGGACTGAGTTAACTAAAATAATTCAAAGGGCCTGGAACTCTGTTGAATTCAAGCTGTTCTTAAATTCCATTATTATTAAATCTCTTTTTCAACAATCCGGGAGCCACCAAGCCATAATGGCTTGTTTACATAGGGTTCCTTTATTTGAAAGGAAAGAGTTTTGCAGCGCATAGTGTGGAGGTGAAGCCTGCCTATGCTGTAGTTCCTACAGTTTGCCCTTACGTGTTTCCATAGAAACAGAATTATCACTTGAACTAAAAATTCTTAAATTTGCTTTTCTTTTTATGTTGTTTGAAACTTGTGATAACTTTACCAAAACTGAAGGAGAGATTTCCTGGCTTTCCATTCTGGGCAATTAGGGGAGCCTGTGTGCTCAGAGAAGAAACAGGGTGTTCATGAGTTTTTAGAGTCCATTTGCACTAACCCTTGATACCAGTGAAGAGAGAGATATCTGGGTGTGTGAATCCTCTTCCATCACTCTTGTACAATTCGGTCTTTTCATTCAGTTCAGTCATCTTGCTTTAGGGCATAGGATCATTTTGGAGGAAAGAAAGTAGTTGAGAGCATGGGCTCCATAGTTGGGCACACTTGGGTTTGACTTCTGGCCCTGCTACATACATATCAGCTTATGTGAGCTTGGCCAAGTAATGTAAGCACTCGGATCCCCTGATCCTCATCTGTAAAAAGGGGGATATTACTGATACTTGCTTCATAGGAATGTTGTGAATATCAAATGAGTTAATCCATGCTTGGCATAGTGCCTGAAACATAGGAAGGAGTCAATAAATGGTGATTTTTTAAAAAGTTATTTTTCTCCCCTCCCAAACCTTGCCAATCTCCCCTAATACATCACACCTTTCAAGGCCTTTTCTTGAACCTCATATCATGTTTCCTGCTTTGATGTCACATTGCTTGATACTTGTGAGTTGGTTGGCAATTGGGTTCTAGTTCTTTTAGTATAGATGGCTGTTATCACAGATCAGCTAGATTGTGATCACCTGAGGGCCCAGGTGGGCTCTTGCCTAGCACAATGCTGAGCACCCAGGAAATGCTGATTAAATGTTCATGGGAGTAAAGACAGGGCTCTGGGATACACTAACTTATTCAGAGATGGTTTCATGTTGGCTTTTTGGTCTCCACAGGATTCCAAGTAACCACTCTCTTTCCTAGCTTTTGCAGCTGGCATACAATCTGGTATACCAATCTGGTAAAACATGTCCAATATAACAGATTCCATTTGTAAGGATCAATAAAGTTGAAAGAATGCTATCATATAACCTGAAACTTCCCTTGAGTGACCCTATGCCCATGGCTCATTTTATTTGAGGGAAGCACTACATTAAGTTTGCTCAGCCTCAGGGACAGACATTGGAATCTCTTATTGAGTGTGACCTGGCAATGCCACCACGTGAACTGAGTTGGGACCAAGGTCAGCTTCACTTTAAGATTCTCCTTTTGATCACCATTGGGTGGTGGTATCACTCAGACCAAAGGTGGTAACCTTCAGCCTGGCTATTTTTCTTAGGTATTTTGCAGTTAAAGATGATATCTAAGGTGAAAAATCAATTACGGAAAAGTGCCCAAGTTAAATAGCTGCTTGCAGGCAGTCTGCTGGAACAAAAGGGGAGACAATAAGCAATTGTTAAGAAGAAACAAAATAGCAGAGGAAATCAAAGTACAGCGTTTGTGATAATAAACACAGTGCATGGATTTGCCTCAGTTCTAAACTATTTTTTTATCGCTCTAGCCAAATAGAAGTTATTTGAACTGAAGTTATTTTTGCCATGCTGTGAATAGAGCAGGCATCCAAGAAGGGTCTTTAGGAGATTTTTCAGGTCAAAGCAACCTCCTAGTGAGAGGGTAATTTTGCCATTCTCTCTGTAGCTCTCCCTGTAGCTGTCACTGTGGATGGCATCCAGGTGTCAAGTTGGTTGAATTTCTTCCATGAAGAAAAAGACCCAGCCTTGGAAACTTTTCTTGCTAACCTGGAGAGCCACCTGGGACTAAGGGGAGGCCTGAGGCACTAACTGGGTAAGAAGGCAGAAGAGAGGAAAGGAAGAAGAAGGGGGAGTGTGAGAGTGGAGAGGGGACAGGGGACAGGGAGAAAGGCAAACAGAATGGTATCTGGGTTTATTAAGCTAGCCTTTTAATTGTGTTCCCTACTTCTAGTTCTGTCTCTCTCTAATCCTTTCTGCACACAGCCACCATTGATTTTCCTAAACATAAAATGATTGTCTCATTCACCTTTTTTTTTTTTTTTTGGTCTGGCTTCTTTCATTTTTTTCTAAATTTTTATTTCAGGATATTATGAGGGTACAAACATTTTGGTTACATTTGATGACTTTGCCTAACCCAAGCAAGGATTAGAGGCATGCCCTTCCCCTCTACAACGCATTTACCTTTTGAAAACCCTTCAATGGTCCCTATTGACCTAAGCATCAAGTCCAAGCTCCCTCTCATGATGTATAAGGCCCTGCAGGATCTGTCTCTTGCCATGATCACTTTTTCCTATTTCCTGCCTCATACTTGATGCTACAGTAATATTCAATAGCTTACAGATTTTTCTTTTCTTCAGTAACTCTTCTGCTCTACTAAGTACTTAGGCATACAAAAGGCTGCCCCATGTCCTTGCTCATGCAAATCACTCTGCCTGGGACACTATTTCCACTTTCCTTTGCTAATTTCTGTTCAAACTTCAAGGCATAGTCAGATGGCACCTCCTCAGAGAAGCCTTCTCCAAACTTCTTCCTCCTCTGAATTCCATGGTACTTTATCTCTGTCCTATACCCCATCATATTGAAATTATCTATTTATGTATCTTTCCCACTAGACTGAGAGATCCTTGAAGATGGAGGTAAAGGCACTTGAAATATTTCAAATGGTGGCAAGTCATATAGAGAGGGCAAAGGCAGTGATCTTAAGTGCCTGTCAAAAACAGCATAGGTTCGAGCTTTCCTCCTGTTCAGCAGATGTCTGCTCTCTCACTAGCTTACATATTTGTGAAAAGTTGTCCATGCAATTATTCATTAAACTCCTGGCTCTATGAAATGTTTGCATTTGAAATAGATGTCCTTAGTGTGCCTTACCTTTACGGAATGATGGAAATTTCAGGTACTGAGGCAGGCTGACAGACATATTTTCCTTGGCTCTTGTACCACATGGTATAGGCAGATGTCTGTAAAGTCTATGCTTAATTAGGGTCAACTCCAAACCCAGTGACCACTGATCACCATAGCGATCTATTAACATTCAGTTAATTTGTCTCTTAGGAAAACAAAAGGTGAGTGTGTTGATAGTGTGTTGTGTTGGGCTGTAGGTGGAGTGTGAACTCCTTGAGGAGAGAGACTGTCTCCAACTTGGCTGCAGAGGGCTTTATAACATGGGAGAGGCTTAGAGGGTGGGGAATTTCTTGGCCAACTCTCCTGGTTGATGAGGGGAAAAGGTTTCTCTTTTTGTATTATACCTAAACTAGAGTGAAGGGCAACACTTTGATACAGTTGAACCAACACCGGTTGTCTTGTACCTCAAATTCCGGAGTGCTGTCTTAAGTCTAAGGCATAAATAAAAGTTAGTGCAAATGAAGTGAAGGATAGATAGAGAACAGCTTAGACCATCAAACTTGGCTGCTTTTGTCACACTATCATTTATCAGAAATTTCAAATGATTCTTATCATTGAAAAAATGAAGGAATCACATCTTAAAGTATCCAGAGGAAAATGTGCTTTAAGTAGCAAGATCCAGTCTGTCTTTATTGGAGAAATGCCAGTTCTGATGGAAAGGGTTTTCTCAAACCATCTGTCAGTTATCATGGCAGTCTGTATTTAACCCTTTCTTTGGCAGCATACAAGAATTAACTAATCTAGTAAGTTGTTCCATCAGGTGATGTGGAGGATAAGACATGGCACCTTGCCTTCAAGAGGCTTAGAATTTAATAGAGACAAGAGATATACAGGACTCACGTGTAAAGCAGGCAGTATGTACTAAGTGCTAAGAGAGTGCTTGGTGGAAGCATCAATGAGAGGGAGAGGGAGATTACTCTGGACTAGGGGCTGGGGAAGTCTTCATGGAGGCATCTGAAGGCGGGAGAAGGAACAGGAATTGTGGGTACTAGGTGGAGAGACTAATGTGTTGAATGCCAGAGAGGTGGAAAAGTCCAGGACAGGTCTGTACAATGGGAATAGCCTGATGTTACAGGAGTACAGGGTGTGGAAATAATAGTAGATAAGGTTCTACATATTATTTGGGGCTCAGATGGAGGTATTTGAATGTCAGATTGAGAGGTAGGCATTTTGTAGAGTAGACAATGGATTGTCAGTGCCTTGTTCAGAGCTGTGCTTTTGGGAGGATTATTGGGTCATCCCAATAGGCAGTGTGGGTTAAGTACTGAGCTGTTTTCTCTAACCTCAGGGGAGATTGAAATGGATCCATGGCTTCTGCTATTTAAGATGTGATGCATTGGGTTTTGCAGACTTAGAGGTATATTTTTCTTTAATTATTTTACTACTAGATTGAAATCTCTGAGGCCACTGTACAGGCCAAGCCAGCTAGCCTGGCTGGGATGAGAGGGTACATTTTTCTTCTGAACTTTGAACCTATGTGAACTGCATGAGTTTTGAGTTAAACCTGGGCCTACTTTGTAGTATCAGCTTGATATTCTGTATTTTTTGAGTATGTATGTATTTATGTATGTGTATACATGTTTTTTTATTTTTTGAAGGGGAAAACAATTTTTATAACTCAGTTTTTCTGGATCTCATGGAATAAAACAGCTAGAGGTTGGGAGTGGTGGTGAAGATGTAGAATCACATCTGAAATATCTATATTTTTATTCTCTACATTCCTTCTGGCTTATTGCTATTGAGAGGCTTACATTATGGGGTACATTTTTGATAGGAATAGTTTTTCTGAAAGTGTGGCCCTCTTTGACCACCTTACACAGAATTCACTGGGAGAGTTAATGTTGAGGGATAAAGGGGAAAGTGAACCTAAAACACAGGCTTATATTCACTAACATAGTTTAGTACTTAAAAATGAAGTGTTCATAGTTCTCTCTTCCTAATAGCTTTTAGAGAATTGCAGTGAACCAAAATTTTTTATTTTCATTTATGAGAAACAAACCCATTTCCGTAACTCACCTTTCATTTCAACACTTTCTTTCAATTTCAACTATGACTCAGGCTTGCTTTATTTCTGGCAGCATGTCATCTTTTAACTGGAAGTGAAAAGAACTCGCAACAATGACTTTCAAACTTCTCGAATTCTTCAATAATAGTCCCTCTTAAGTGTTGAGAAATAGTTGTTTGTGCGTTAACTGATTACATCATCTATTATACTGGCCCTGCCGTGGGATCCTTTTCTCCCTTTTAGAATTTGATAACTGACCCTGTTTAATTTCATTTGTCAAAATGCATTTTACCCATTTATCCCTTCCCCCTCATTCTTCCTTTGAAGCCATAGCTTTCCTGATTTTAGAGTGTGGGGGACTAGGGGTGGGTGGGAATTGATGCCTGCTTGGGCTTTTTAAGTACCAGCAGCAACATTATTTCTATATTTTTTGTTCTGCCACTGAAAATGCCTCAGCCCACACATAACTAGTTCTCATTCTCTTCCTGTTCCCCCGCCCACAGCATCCTCCCGCTCCCCCTCAGATGCCTGCCCCCCTTCTCAGCGGCCACTTTCCTTCACAGTTCCAGAATGGTTTCATTCATCACTGTCACAGTCCCTGTCGATGGTAAACTCTTCCATCTTATCTGCGGCCACCAGTAAATGAGTTTGCATTTAATATTTTAAAGTTTTCTTTGTTTATGACATTTCTCCACCCACTGATACTTGCACGAATGTGGCTTGTTGTCACCTTTTTTTTCCCTGCCAGTTGGTTGGCAGGAACCAATCTCTCCCAGAAAATGCAAGAGGGTCATCCTGTCATGTAGGAAATCTGTCTAATCTTCATCTGACATTGGTTACAAGTGCTTACTTTCTTCTTTTGGTGAGAAAGACTTCAGAAGAGGAACACGTTAAGAATTTGGCAGAGGTGGCTGAAAGTTGCAAATGATTGGGCTAGACACTGGGAAATTTTGGATTTGGGTTCAGGCCCTGGGATGATTTGCTGTCAGTTCTGTGTACATTACTTAGTGTACCTGTGTCCTCTTCTGTGCTATGGGAATGATGTTAATTTTTAAACTGGGGTGGGAGGTAGGTAATGGATACTACATTATGAACATATAAACAGTGTCAACAATAATATTGTTTGCTGAAAGCTTACTGTATACGAGGGTATTGTGTGATTTGTACACACTATGTCTACTCCTCGAGACAACATTGAATAACAGAGCTCAGAGATATTCAGTGTCTTGCTCAAGGTCACACGGCCACAGCTTGTAAGGGATGCATTGAGAATTTGAACATAGATCTGTCTGGTTCCAGTATTCACACTCTTAGGATGACTTTGTTACACAAGGTCAGGGTGGTACTGAGCAGAGTTGTGTTCTTAGTGATTTGTGTCTCCTCTTTCCTGGCTCTTCTTGAGGATATTGACTGATACTGGGCTTGTATGTGACTAGTAGTATCTGGGTTTGAATTTTAGCTCAGCCATTTACTGGCTATCTAACTTTACGGCAAGTTATTTAACTTCTCTGTGCCTATTATTCACATCTGTAAAACAGATGATAAAGGATGATAGCCTCTACTCCATAGGTTTGTTGGGACGCTTGACAAGTTAATCTATTATAAAGTACTTTTGCTTAACACATTGTAAGTCCTCAATGATGGTTAGCTATCATTGTCAGCTGTAGCCTTATTTCCCTAGAATGCTTCTCCCCACACCTGTTCTATCTGGCTGGTTGACTATGTTCTGGGTGTATTCTTCCTTTCATACATATGTATATGTATACACACACATATACATACACACACATATATTCCTTGTTCAGTGTCTTCTTTTCAGAGGTCCCTGCTCTGTACCTTCCAAAGTGAGTGATCTTTCCAAGATAAATTAAGTCATTCTGTAGTATTAGTAGTAATTTACTCTTGACTAGAGTTTCTGATGACACCATTCTTTAACCCCAAGAGGTGAAATCAGTCAGTGCAGATTTCAAATTGTGCTTCTCTGAGCCTGAAGAGAATAAGGGGTGGGTTGGGTTGTGGTGTAGTTAGGACTATAGCATGTTTTTTTTTTCAAATAGAGCAGGGTCACTTTTATCTCTTTTATGCGTACATTTAGCTTCCTGGTAAAATTTTTTGTTGGAATTACAATAATAGCAAACACTTACATAGAACTTTGTGCCGGACATTGTTCTCAACACTTCATATTATCTCGTTTAATCCTCAGAACACCCTGTGGATTAGATGTTACTATCCTCATTTTAAGTTAAAGCACAGAGAGGTTAAGTAACTTGTTCAAGACTGCATAACTAGTGACTGATAGAACTGGGATTTGAGCTCAGATTATACTCTTAATGACCACACTATATTGACTCTGCCTGAAGAAAAGTTTGTTCTGGCTTTTTTGTAAGTTTAAAAACCACTGATCTTTAATACTGGAAATTTCAGGCACTGACTTATTGTAAGAAAGCTGAGTGATGTTAGAAAGGTGTCACTCTGAGACTGTAATTTTTATTGTTTCAGCATTTCATTTACTCTTTAGTAACCAATCCTGTAATTTTCAAACACTGCCTTGCCACCAGATGGTAGAAGAGAGTTATAAGTCATATGAATCATAAGACTTGAGGCAGAAATCAAAATGCCTACATATATCTTTTTTTTTTAAAGTACTCTATTAACACAAAAACTCTTAAATAACATGAACCTTAATCTTTTCAGAACTGCTTATGGAACAAAATCATCTCTAAAAACCATGTCATACAAAAAAAGATGGTTGAAAGAAGCAAGGTTGTTTCACCTACAGAGAGAAGACTTAAGGAGATAAGATAATTATCGTCAAATATTTGAGCATCAAATGATTGTCATGAGGAAGTGGGATTAGGCTTGCTCTCTTTGGACTGAAGGGCTGAGCTACAGTCAATATATAAAAGTTATAGGGAAAGCATATTTTGGCTCCTTATGAGGGAGGATTTTTATGAAGTTATTTTTTCTTAATATTTAAAATTAATAAATAATATATGTATTTCGGGGTACAAATTTATATAATGTAAAATGATCAACTATTGTATATTTCAAAATAGAGAAAAGATTTTTCTTTAAAGAAGCAAATTTTGTTATGACTACAATATGCTTGGGGAAATAAGACTTTTTGAGAGATGGTTATCAAGGCAGTCTTCAAAGATACATTTTCTTAGTTATTAACTGTGTGTTTTAAAATCTTTAAAACCCGATCTACAAGAAAGTAGTCTCTTCTATAGACACTACTTGTTGGATGCTTATAAGGCCTCAGGTCTGTCTTATGTCTTACTTGACCTTTGAATTCCTACTCCTCAGAAAACCTCTAACTGGCCATCATTTCTATAGTCAGTGACTTAATGCTCTCCTTTCAGGTTGTCCTCTTGTATGTTCTACTTTGCCTTCTGATTTAACCAGGAAAACTCAGTAGACTTAATCTTTAGACCTGTCAGAACACTAAAATCCCATATCCCCTCTCTTGATTGGTTGAACAGGCTTCCTAGTATCCAGCATTTTTCCTGAGCAGTTACTAAAAAATGGAGACCAGAAGATAAAGTGACAGATTCTTGTAAAACAAAATGAAACAAAATTTGAACTTCTAAAAACCACAGGGTGGACCTTGGTGTAGTCTATAATCACTTCTAGGTATTTTCCTATTTTGATCTCAGAGTCGGGCAAAAGGTTTTATCACTGACTTGGATAGTATAGTTTTGTTAAATAAAGAACTCTTGTTTGTATGAGGAGAGCAAACTCCAGTAAGAGCTCTTGAAATATGTTCTTCAAGATAATGCTGAGAGAGTTGAGGTTAAAGATGGTATTTTATCTCCTGTCTCCTGGTGGTACCAAATATTCTCTCAATTTAAAGTTTGTTAAATTTCACTATCCCATGGCAGATAGAAGAACACTTTGATGAAATGCTTGGGAAGAGATGGTATCCTGTATGTCAGATTGGAAGCTAGTGAGATTTTTAAACAATTTAAGAAATCACTCTTGAAAGTATATAATAGTTTCTTGGTTGAGGACTCTTCAACATACTGCAGATTATATTTCATTAGGAGCCAACCCACCTTTACCCCCCTTGCTTTTCTGTTATGTTCTTATCTCATAAGCCTGGCTAAATGTTATATTTCTCCTCACTCATGTTAGGAGGAAGAGCTGTTACCATTTTTTGACTAACCATACTAATGAGGCATGGATAATAAAGAGAAAGTAATCTCTCAGAGCAGGCTTCATTTTATTCAGGGTTCAACCTAGCTATAAGCCTTTACTTGGAACAATTCAGTAAAAGTCCACGTTTTCCTATTTGGAATGCACACCTTTTGTTTCCCTGCCTACTTTCTAGTCTGTGGACTAAGGGAGCCAGGAGTAGGTCAGGGAAGAAGACTGGAGCCCAACTAATATCTGACTGGTTCAGCATCTCTTGAATACATGAGAAATAACCTAAAGAATCCACACAGAGCTGCATTAATGGAGAAATGACTGTATTTTTATCACTGGTTGCAAACTGAGGACTGGACAATAGGGGAAGTTTCGTTGTAACACCAGCTGCTAGAAATGGTATTCCATTTTTTACATAAGTCACTTTAGAGAGGACAGCTACTTCTGAACTACTTTCATTCTTTTCTTTACCTGTGATAAGGAAACCTCTATTAACCTAAATACTGGGGTGTGGGAAGAAGGAAAGTGTGAAAGATTCTGATTAGCGGGATTTTTTAGGACTTGTAAATTCTTTTTTTGCTCTCTTTTGGTTGAAAATATTTCTAAAACATTTGAATAAGAATAACTACTGTGTATTGGGACCCACCTGGGTCAGTGCTTACCTTATAACTACCCTGGGAGATAGCTGGTATTAATATGTATTATCCTAATTATATAGATGAGGAATCTGACATTCAGAGAACTTTAAGCAAATTTTCCAAGACCACACAGCAAAGAAATAGAACCACAGGGTCTGAAAATCAAAAGCTTTTGTCCTTACTCTGTCCCCTTTACTACTTGAGGATCATGCTAAGTCTTAGGACTAACTCCATTTTGCTGTTAGGAACCACCTAAGTGTTGGGGTTATTGTTGCCCACTTGACTGTCTTCCATAAAACAGTTTTCTAACAGAGACTGTTCATTGAGTTGTGGTTGTTGCCTAAAAGACTACAGGAGTCGAGATTGTTGTTGGGGGCATGATAATCTAATAAGAGGAACAGGAAACACACATACACATTAATTTTTTTTAATCACTGTGTTCCGTTAGTAGACAAGAGCTAATCCCCACACAGGTGTGATAGAATTCTCTGTAGGCTTGAAGGTTCTACTTTCTAAAGGTTCAACAACTACTTAAACATAATTTCAGGGACATTTTAAACAGAAATTAAAGTGATTTCACTAAGAAGTTATGGCCTGCTGTGAGAAATACCATGAGAATACCCAGAATCTCCCCAATCCTAGCCAATGTCCTACTTCTTAGTACAATGTATGATGTAGCTCAATTCCAGATACATTTTGATTGACACAGTAGAGATGTTTCTGAGAAGTTAACTGTTAAATACCAATTTTTTCTCAAATGCATTCTTAACTTGTGCTTGTGAAGCTATTATACAAATCTTGTGATTGATCCTTTTTAAAACAAAGCAAACAAACTCCCAATTGAGTTGTTTCCATAAATCTGACTTTTTATCTATTAAACAGCTTACGGTGCAACAGATCAACACACAATCTCTGGACAGCTCCCCAGTTCATTGTAATGGGGCTTGATCCTTATTTCAGACTATAGTCACAAATGTCAAAAGGTTTTGGAGAAAAGAAGGACAAAGTTCTGGGAGAGGCTATCTTCCCTCTGCAATGTGAGCAGTACAGCTTGTCTGTTTTCCCCTTAACAAGAAATGGCAGGTGAAGTAGCTTTTGGTGTGTTCTGGATTTCTGAGAAATACCATGGGGATTCTGACTGTAATTCAATTAGGTCAGGGCCATGAAGCATGTTGTGTTTAAGAATACAGTGCAGAGTATCTGAGTAGGATGTGCTGAATGAAGTGGTGTGTTTTAGACCTGGTTTGCAGGGGAATTCCTGAGGGGGGAGTCCTTTAGTAAAACTGTAGAAAGTCACTCCTCCTTTGAATCCCTACATTCTGGTGGTCATTTTTGGTACTTGTGGGCCAAGGCCCAAGCCCTTAATTGAGAGTGTTTATAATTGTAGAGGAATCCAAATTTTCATTTTGTTTCTTATGGCCATTTTAAATATGAATGCACTGATATAATAAAGATAATAACTAAATCAACTTAAATTTATTGTATTTAACCTAATTATGTACTGAGGAAAAATGTCTAATTAGTAAAGGGTCTTGAATGCAGAACTATGTAATGATACTTAGCCCTTATATTTTTCAAGCATTTTGCAGATAATTTTCATGACAGTGCAATGGAAGAAGAAAGTAAATATTATTTGCATAGATAGGCAGACCCAGGCAAAACATAACCAAAGGATGTAAATGTAGGTTTCTAAATGAGATCTCTTCTGGCCTTTTGGGCATATCTTGTGGAGTATCAGGTAATGTGTTTAGCAAGGAAAAAGCGATCAGTAAATTCCCTAGTTAAATTTAACCATTAGTTTTAAGGGAGGTAGAGGTTCAACATTGTTCAAAGCAATCCATTCAGAAGGAAACAAAAGTATATATGAATTTATTTAAACATGTTGTTTATACAAGCCAAGTGTCTAGCATCACATCAACAAATGACAGTCTGTGAGCCAATTCTGGACATCACCTGTTTTTGTGAATAAAGTTTTGTTGGAACACAGTCACATCCATTCATTTCTGTATTACCTATGGCTAATTTCATGCGACAACAGGAGAGTCAATCAGTTGCAACAGAGACCTTATGGCCTTCAAAACCTAAAATATTTACTTGTATCTGGCTCTCTACAGAAAAACTTTACTGGTATCTGCTATGTAGTATTTCATAGAAGGATCCATGCTGAGACAACATCCGTTTGCTGACCCTTGTAATTAATGAATGCATTATTTCTTACAGTAAAAACATTCCTTCACAATAATAATACCTAGCTTTTATTAAGAACTTATTTGTTCCAGATATTATACTAAGTTCCTTAGATACAGCCCATTTAATTTTCACAATTATGCACTCAGGAATAGATAGTGTCAGTATTCCCATTTTATAGATGAGGAAATTGAAGTTTACAGCACTTAACTACCTCAATACTTTTGTAAGAGGTGCTAAAAGATGGAATGACTTGTTCAAAGTCATATAGTTAGTGGTGAAGGCAAAATTCAAACCCAGACTTGTTTTTTTAATTGTGATAAAATATATTTAATATATAATATTATAATTGTTCATAAGTTTATAATTCAGTGGCTTTAAATAAATTCATAATGTTGTATAAACATTATTTATACCCTAGACTTTTTCATCATTCCCAACAAAAACTCTACCCATTAAAAAATAACTCTTCTTTCCACCTTCCCTCCAGTCCCTAATAACCTCTATTCTACTTTCTGTTCCTGTTAATTTGCTTATTCTAGGTACCTCATATGAGTAGAATGACAGAATATTGTCCTTCTGTGTCGCACTTATTTCATTAAGCATAGTTTTTTCAGGATCCATGTGTATTGTAGCATATATTAAAATATTACTCCTTTTTATGGCTGAGTAATATTTCCATTGCATATATCACATTTTGTTTAACTATTTGTCTGTTGATGGACACTTAGATTATTTCTGCTTTTTAAATATTGTGAATAATGAACATTAGTGTACAAATATCTGTTCAACTAACTGCTTTCAATTTTTTGGGATATACATCTAGGAGTAGAATTGTAGGGGCATATGATAGCTCTATGTTTA
Organism: Varecia variegata; assembly: GCA_028533085.1. Lineage (NCBI taxonomy): Eukaryota > Metazoa > Chordata > Mammalia > Primates > Lemuridae > Varecia > Varecia variegata. The sequence goes on along the minus strand of CM052457.1, from coordinate 93,983,445 downwards.
ACCTTTTGAAAAACTGCCAAACTTTTTCACAATGGTTGTACCATTTTACGTTCCCACTAGCAATGCATAGTGGTTGTAATTTTTTTTTTTTTTTTTGAGACCAAGTCTCACTCTGTTGCCTGGGTTAGAGTGCCGTTGGCATCAGCCCAGCTCACAGCAACCTCAGACTCCTGGGCTCAAATGATCCTCCTGCCTCAGCCTCCCAAGAAGCTGAGACTACAGGCATGCGCCACCATGCCTGGCTAATTTTTCCTATATATTTATAGTTGTCCATCTAACTTGTATTTTTTTCTTTTGTTTAGTAGAGATGGCGTCTCGCTCTTGCTCAGGCTGGTCTCGAGCTCCTGACCTCAAATGATCCACCCGCCTTGGCCTCCCAAAGTGCTAGGATTACAGGTGAGAGCCACCGCGTGAAGCCCGTAATTTCTTCATATTTTCACCCACATTTGTTTTTAATTTCTTTATTATAGCTATCATGGGGGAGTAAAGTAGTATTTCACTGTGGTTTTGATTTTTTTTCCTGATGACTAATGATGTAGAACATATTTTCATTCTCTAAACTTGCTCCAGGAAGCTACTCCAGAAGTGCAGCTTGCCATCCCAATGCTGCTTGCCTCTGGCTGGGGGTGAGGGGGGGATAGCCACTACCATGCTGATGGCTAAAATCGATCAAACTGCATATTTACCAGTCAACTTCTCCCTTGGAAGCTGAGTTCCAAAATGGTAACTTTAGGCAATTTCTGCCAGTACAAATGTCCAGTTGGAGAGATGAATTACTGGTGCTTCATACTCTGCCATCTTTCTTGATATCACTCTCCAAAACAGACTTCTCAAATGCTAGTTAGTATCTATTCTCTTTTTTTTTCTTTTCAGTATATATTTATTATCATTATTTTTAGAATATAAAAGTCATATTTTCATTGTAAAAATATTTAAAACATGACTGTAGATAGTCCCTTTCTCCCAAAAGGAGCAGTTTGTGAAAATTTTTGTACAATTTTTTCCCATAACCTGACAAATTTTAAACAAAAATGGAATAATACTGTATATATTTTTAGTTACTGTCATTTTTCTCCCAATTTTGAGTACATCTTGGACATCATTGCAAATTCAAATAATGTTTTTTTTGAATGATAATTATGTGACTGTCTACTATAGTTTCTTGTTCTTAATTGTACAATTTACTGGCTTATAGTACATTCAGAGTCATGCAACCATCACAATTATCTTAGTCTGTTTTGGGATGATATAAAAGAATGCCACAGATTAGGTAATTTATAAAGAACAAAAATTTATTTCTCAGTTCTGGAGGCTGAGTAGTCCCAAAGTCTCAGGTCAAGGTGCTGGCATCAGCACCTTGGTAAGGGCTTTCTTTCTACATCCTCACATGGTGGAAGGGCAAGAGAGAATGAACCCATTCCTGCAAGTCCTTTTCATAGTGACATTAATCCATTGATGAAGGCAGAGTCCTCATGACCCTAAACATCTCTCTTAAGGCTCCACCTCCCAACATTGTTACATTGGGGAGTAAGTTTCTAAAATACAAATTTTAGGGGACACATAATCAATTTTAGAACATTGTCATCATCTCCAAAAGAAACCCTCTGCCCATAAACATTCACTCCCCATTTTCCTTCAACCTCTATAACCCCAAACACTAATCTACTTTCCTCCTCTATCGGCCTGCTCTGGACATTGTATATAAATTTAACCATAACAATACATGGTTTTCTGTGACGGACTTCTTTCATGTAGAATATTTTAAGCTTCATCCATGTTGGTAGTACATATTAGTCCTCCATTCCTTTTTATGACCAAATAATATTCCATTGTAAGTATATATGTTTATCCATCCATCAGTTGATGGATGTTTGGGTTGTATACACTTTTTGCTATCATGAATAATGCTGCTGTGAACATTTGTATATATTTTTATGTATATATTTGTATATATTTTATGTGTAAAAATACCTAGGAGAATTGCTGCTGTATATGGTAACTTAGTACTTAACATTTTGAGAAACTTCTAAACTGCTTTACAAAGTGGCAGCAGCATTTTATATATTCAACTGCCATATATGAAAGTTCTAATTGCCCCCACATCCTCTCCAACACTTGTTATCTTACTGATTATAACCATTCCTAGTAGATGTTAAGTGGTTTTGATTTATATTTTCCTAATGACTACTGATGTTGAGCATTTTTTTCATGTGCTTAATGGCTATTCATGCATACTCTTTGGAGAAATATTTATTCAAATGCTTTGTTTTCATATTGGGTTATTCTTTTATTGTGTTGGAGAGTTCTTTATATATTCTAGATACAAGTCTTTTATCAGATATATGATCTACAAATATTTTCTTCATTTTTTGGTATTTTTTGATAGTATTCTGTGAATGAACGTTTTTAGTTCTAATAAACTCCAATTGATCTATTTTTTCTCCTGTTTTTTTGTGCTTTTGGTGTTGTATACAAGAAACCATTCCCCAATTTAAGGTTATGAAGATTTATTCCCATGTTGTAGCTTATACATTTAGGTTTATGATTTATTTTGAGTTTTTGTATATGGTGTGAGGTAGGAGTTCAACTTCATTTTCCATGTGGATATCTAGTTTTCCCACCACTATTTGTTAAAAAAAACTGTTGTTTTTCTCCATTGAATTGTCTTTAGCACTCTTTTTGAAAATCAATTGACCACAAACATAATGGTTTATTTCTGGACTCTCAATTTCTGGACTCTTCCATTGATCTATATGCTTATCCTTATGCCAGCACTATACTTTCTTGATTACTCTAGATTTTGTAGTATGTTATTAAGTATGAATCCTACAATTTTAGTTTGTTCAACTTGAGATAGTTGGAATTTTGATAGAAACTCTACTCCTGGTGAATGCAGTGAAGAACAGAAATACCTCTCCTCCTAGCATTTGAAAAAAGTAGAATGTCCATTTTGTTGAGAGAGATGCAGAGGGAATTGAGAGGGGAGGGAGCAGGTCATGGCTCAGATGCCACAGACTCTTGCTGTTCCTACTGAGTTTTAGTACACTTTTTTGGATAAATGTTGCTGCTTTTATGAATGAATGGTCTTAGGATAATTTTCAAATACTTCCAATGGTCGTCAATTTATGATTTTTACTGAAGTTGTTTCTCTGGGGAGAAGATCCATGGAGCTCCTCACAGTGCCATTGCCATCACCCATTCTCTTAACTCTATACTGACTTTGGGGAGGACAATATAAATTTTTCCGTTTGTTTTCCTTAATGAGAATCTGAAGGTGAGGTAACTTTTGATATGTTCATGATTTCTGGGAAAAAACATGGGAATTCTGATTGTAATGGGAATATTCAAAGGATCATTCCTTTTAAAATTGCTTTTCTGTGGATTTCTTCTATGCTCAGTCTTAAACTATAAAATTTTAACACACAAAAGCACTTAATTTGTCCTAATTAAATGAGTCGAATGTTCAGTGTATCAGGATTGGGATTTGTTGCAAGACACAGAAAACCCAAAATAACAGTGGCTTAGGCATGATAAAATTTTCTTTCTCATGTAAATGAAATTAGATGATAGGATAGGCATTCTAGGCCTGGTATAACAGCTCTATGATTATCTAGGAAATAGTCTCCTTTTGTGTTGTGCCTCTGCTGTTTTCAACAATTGAATTCTACTTCATAGTCTAAAAGAGTTGTTTAAGTCTAGCCATCATAAATACTTTGTAACCAGCTGGAAAGAGAAAGTGGTGGGGAGGACGTTTTTATTCTCATCCTGTTGGACAGAACTTTGGCATGAGCCCACACCTAGCTTCAAGAGAGTCTGGAAAATAGTCGTTCTTCAAGATGGCAGTGTCCCCAGCTAAAAACTAGAGATTCTATTTCTAAGAATAAAGTGGAAAAAGGATATTGGGGAAGAACTAGTCTCTGCCATAGTTGATAATAAATTATTTAAACTGGTTGGTTTTTTTTCCCTTGAATTTACTCTTATCAGTCTATCAAGAAACAAACATCCATTTTCTATGGAATATAAAAATCTCTTTTTCCTACCTTCAGATAAAAAAAAAAGAATACAAATTTGGTATTTAGATTCTTAGACCATTTCATGGCAAATGTAAAATAGTTAACGACTTCAGTTTTTTAAAGGGTGTGGACATTTATAAATATCCCAGGGAGAGTTGCTGGATTAACCAGCAGCTATCATGTATTTCTTTAGCACCAAGTAATTGCCTGGATTCATGGTGAATGCACATGTATGTTAGAGGAACAAGATTAGTATGCATGAAAAAACTAAAGAACAATAAAAATGTATTTCTTTCTTTGGCATTTACCACATCTTCACTTTACAGCTATCTATCTATGTATCCTATGTCTTATCTCTGACTCTGACTACTGAGGGCACACATGATTCATCATTTTGACCTTCTCAGCACCCAGCATAATGTTTTATACAGAGAAAGGTGCTCAGTATGTGTTTGAGTAGAGGACTGAACCAATGAAATATAATTTGGTGTCTCAAGTCAAAACTTAGGAATCGTCTCTAAGGCTTCCCTCCCTTACCCCTTGTATCCATTTTATCAACAAGGTTGGTTGCTCTATCTCTAAAATATTTAATATATCCAGTATCTATTTACTTTGCTTTACCTCCATTCTACCACTAGTCCAAGTTCCCTTTATCCCTAATGTGGACATCTGCAATAGCCTTCCAATTAGTTTTCTAATATTCATTCTTCTTTATAATATTTTCGTAGTAAATGGAGTTAGCTTTTAAATGTAAGCATCATATGATTTCATTGCCCCACTTGAAATACTCTAACTTACCAATATACTTAGAATGCAACTCAAATTCCTTACTATGATTTGGCCTATGGCCCTCTCTCCAACCTTATCTCTTACTACTTTTTCCCTCACTTGTATTCCAGCCACATTAACCTTCTTTCAGTTTCAACACCATGACTAGTTCACTTGAACATTGAGGTTTTTGTACTTGTGGTTTCCTCTTCCTGGGATGATATTGTGGTAGATGTTTGAATGGCAGACTGGCTCAAATGTCACGTCCTCATTGAGGCCATTCATGACCACATGCCAATTCAATCTCTGTCACATCGCCCTACTTTTTTTCTCATAATATTTAACACTATTTGATGTATTGTTGTTTACTCATTTGTTTTATTCATTTTTCCATTACCTGTATCCCTTCACTAAAATAGAAGCTCCACGAGAGCAGGAACTGTGTCTGTCTGGATCAGTGATGCATCCCCAATACCAAGAAAAAGTGCTTGGTACACAGTAGGTCCTCAATGGATGTTAATTGAATGAATGAATATTTAATGAACTAGAATGCATTGGACATTTCTTATATCATTGCCCATGTTGTCACAGATTGAATTCCCTACGAAGCAGACTCTGAAGTGGCATTTAAACTTCAGGATGCTTATTTAGGAGTTCTCTTGGGTTCAACACCTGTGGGAGGGAGAGAGGAAGAAGGCCAGGAATGGACAGAGGGAGAAGTTGAGCTGTATGCTTAACAGTACCCTTGGCCAACCCCACAGGGAGATATAGAGATAAAAGTGTCCATCATAGTATTCCTGAGTTGGGCTAGAATGGCCAGGCTCTTATTACCACCTCATCATTTAGTCATTGGATGTGGGCTGCCCCAAGAAAGATCATGACTTTGAACAAGTTGGCTCTGTACAGTTGAGGTAATCGCTGAAGGGGCTAATAGCTGAAAGATGTCAGCCAAAGTTACTCCAGCAACTGAACAACTACTTCATTGGATGGGGATCTGAACAGTTTGTTACAGTGTTCATCACAGTCTACTGCTTGTACCATTCATATTCACTTCTTCAAATATGTTTTGGTTGCAGATTTTCTACGATTCTGTGGACCTCTCTTCCTCGGGGAAACTTAGAGAAAGAAGGTTAATGGGGGAAGAATTACAGCTCCCGCAACTGCAGATCATCTTAGGGCTGCAACTGATCCTTCTCCTCTCCCTTTTACATTATAAATTCTAGAGTTCCCCCAGTTTCAGCTAGCACTTGTGCTGGTCTTGGTTGCTTGTGTGGTGATGCACACTCTCCCTCCTTAGGGGGCACCTTGGTGATGTCTCAGTGTGTTCACCACTTGTGTATTCTTTCTGAGCACTCTAGTCCTTTTAAAATTGTGATGAAGTGCCTCAATGGTTAGCTCAGGTCATGCTTGCCCTTTATTGGGTAGAAGAAAATCACCTGAAAGTGTTTTCGTCACAATATGGCAGCAGGTGCAGCCTTGGAATTGAAAAGCTAAATGTGTCATTGAAACAAATTGAAAGTTGGTGAATTTTTCATAGAAATGTTTTCAGGTGCTGAAAGAAAACTGCCCATGGCCCCTTTCCCAGCATAATAGGGCAAGAAGACAATATCCAATCTCAACTATCAGTGTCAAAAATCTGCAAAGCTTAATTTAAGGCTTTGTGTAAACACTGAACTTTAAGTAGAATGTCTCAAAAAGACTATTGCTCACATGTTTTTAAATTCTTAAAATTTTACTACACCTCTCCTCTAATAACTTTTTCGTATTTGAAAAATGTCTCTTTTCCTAGCAAAATTTTTCCCCATTTCTCTTTGGAAGTTAACGTGTATATATTTTTTGGTGATTTATAGAGAGCTCTTTCACTTGATTCCCGGGTGCCAGCATCATCAGGAATTTCAGCTCAGCCATAGGAACAACCAGAGTACATAAGCAGCAAGTTTTTTCTGTTAGTACCCAAAAGGAAAAGGTGGGGCCCAATAACAGACTCAGGGCCACCTTAAGGCAGATCGTATCATAGCATATATCATATGCACTTTCTTTGTATAGGAACCTTACTTTTCCTGAAGTCTCCAAGGAAGACTTGGTTGCACTGTTCCCCTTCCCACCCCACCCCACCCCACCTCACCTGATTAGACATCAGGTACCTGGATTTCAAAGTTCCTGGTCAAATATCTTTTCTTTCTTCTTTTCTTGTATTCATTCATCCCCTCTTAGTAGTAGCTACAAACATTGGGTACTTACTGTGTGCTGTATACTTTGCCAAGTGCTTTACATGTATTGACTCCTTTAATTCTCCCAGCAACTTTGACATAGGTTAGCAGCAGTATTATCATCATTTTATGGATGAGTCAACTGTGGCACAGATTGGTTACATAACTTACCTAATGTCATTTTTTCATTTACTAAATATGTGTTGAGCACCTTCTAACTTGCAGGAATAATCTCAGGTGTTGTGGATATGACAATGAACAATGCAGATGACAGTTCATGCCCTCATTTAGATTATATTCTGGTGTAGGAGATAGACGATGAACAGGAAAGTAAATTTATTTGGAGGAAAATAATTAAGGGAAGGCATATCAAAAGCTGGGATTGAGGGCATGGTCACTATTAAATAGGGCCAGGATAGGCCTCACTGATAATTATATTTGAATAAAATCCAAAGTATGCTGTTTTGGATTGCTCCTTTACCTGGGTGTGTGTGTGTGTGTGAGTGTGTGTGTGTGTGTGAGTGAGAGAGAGAGAATGGGGGGAAAGGGATGGGGAAGAGGGAGAATGGGGTCAGGGAGAGAGAATGGCTCAGTTGTCCAGGTTTAGGCAAGGCACAAAATCTGGTTGGGGACAGTTGAGTTTTGCCTATAGATCACACTATCCTTTCTGTTATGCTGACTGCTTTCTCTCATATAATACCGTATGTGTGTATTGGGTCTTCCAAAGTAGTTTATAAATAGCTCTAGGCTAAGGACCCAGACTTTTACTTCTTCATGTATGAAGTGCCTAGTAAATACCTCTTTTCCAGTTACAGGATAACTGACCTTCTAACAGAGGTTGTACTTCCTCTAAATACATTTAGGGTATAATATTTTGTCATGGTAGTCATAGTTAATCGTTATTTCAAATTTCAATCATAACAAAAATTTTGTGATATTTATATAGTTACAGAACAAATAAAAGTGGGATTATGTTTTGCAATTACATAACTGATTTATGTAATATTGTACTTTATGTAGTTTAATGTTTTGCATTGTTGCAAAATTGTGTGTTTCTCTGAGTTGCTGGAATATTTTACTGCAGTATTCAGGTGTTGGGTAGAGGTGATATGTGCTTCTGAACTTCCATGATGCTTTGCTACAGCCTCTAAACAAAATCCCAATCACTGCATGTTTTTAATGTATCTAAATGCTACAGCCAGTCCTTGATTCCCAGTTTATGTCAATACATGAAGGTTATTCAGATACATGTGCTCCAGCAGGTAATGGAATGTCAATCTCAGCAGATACCAACTAGAAATTCCTGGGCCAACAGAGTTCAAAGGCATCCAATCTTGCATAATATAAAATTGTAATCAGTTGGATGGACCAACTGATTTCAAAAGTCATAAATCTAGTTAGAAATGCCTTCTCAGTACCAGATGGCCACTTCAGGACAGGTAATGGAGGAATTCCTTCTGAGATGAACAGAGTACAAGCCACACCACTTCGGAAGGAAGTGTTAGTTAGATGACTCCTAGAGTCCCCAGAAGGTAATACTAACAAAAATATTGCTGCCTTTAAACTAGCAGTCTAAACTTATCACTAATCAGGACTAGCTTTATGCACAGGAGGAATTTAGGGAAACCAGGAAAGGTAACCTCTGACTCCACAAACATCTCCCTGATGGCTCATTTAGTGCCTGAGTTTCTGTTGTTTTTGTCATGATTTGAGTGGTTAGGGTATTGCTGCTTTGGGGAATCTTGTTGACTATGTAAATAGTCCTGGAAGAGACAACACTTCACAACATTATCAGTCACTGGTGCCTCTGCATGGAGGTTTTTGTTGATTTCAGCATATCATGGGGGTACAAATGTTTAGGTTACATATATTGCCTTTGCCCCGCCCGAGTCAGAGCTTTCAAGTGTGTCCATCACCCAGATGGTGCGCATCATACCCATTAGGTGTGGATATACCCATCTCCCCCAACCTGCCCGACACCCTATGAATGTTACTACTATATGTGCACATAAGTGTTGATCGATTAATACCAATTTGATGGTGAGTACATGTGGTGCTTGTTTTTCCATTCTTATGATTACTTCACTTAGGAGAATGGACTCCAACTCCATCCAGGATATAATACAAGAGGTGCTAGATCACCATTGTTTTTTGTGGCTGAGTAGTACTCCATGGTATACATAAAGCACATTTTATTAATCCACTCATGTACTGATGGGCACTTGGGTTGTTTCCACATCTTTGCAACTGTGAATTGTGCTGCTATAAACATTCTAGTGCAGATGTCTTTTTTATAGAATGACTTTTGTTCTTTTGGGTAGATGCCCAATAATGGGATTGCTGGATCAAATGGTAGGTCTTCTTGTATCTCTTTGAGGTATCTCCATATTACTTTCCACAGAGGTTGTACCAGTTTGCAGTCCCGCAGCAGTGTATCAATGTTCCTATCTATTCACATCCATGCCAACATTTATTGTTTTGGGACTTTTTGGTAAAAGCCATTCTCACTGGAGTTAAGTGATACCTCATTGCAGTTTTGACTTGCATTTCCCTGATGATTAGAGATGTTGAACATTTTTTCATATGTTTGTTGACCATTAGTCTGTAGTCTTTTGAAAAGTGTCCATGTTTTTGCCCACTTTTTAATGGGGTTGTTTGGTTTTTTTTCTTGCTGATTTTCCTGAGTTCTATATAGATTCTAGTTTATTGGATGTGTAGCATGCGAATGTTTTCTGTCATTCTGTAGGTTGTCTGTTTGCTCTGGTGATGGTCTCCTTGGCTGTGAAGAAGCTTTTTAATTTGATCAGGTCCCATTTATTTATTTTTGTTGTTGCTGTGATTGCCTTTGGGATCTTTTTCATAAGTTCTTTCCCTGAGTCAATGTCTATATGTTGCTGTTTTTAATTAGAGATGTATTTTGGAAAATAGGCATAGAAAGTCTGAGAAAATATGCACTGGGTAGAGATTTGTTCTGGAAGAAGTAGAATGCATCTTGGTCAATTTTTTTTTCAGGTATTCTGGGTTTTCATATTCATTGGCACTGGAAGCACAGGCAACATCAGCATAGGATAGTAGAAATAGCACTAAACTGTGATCTGAGATTTTAGGTTTAAGTCTCCTCTCTGCCACTAATTAATAGCTGATTACCTTAAAACTTTTCTTTTCTCTGGACTTCAGTTTCCTTACTGAAAAATGAGGGAATTTATATTAGGTGTTCTCAAAGTTTATGGTACATAAGAACTATGTAAAAGAATGTGTTAAAATTCAGAGTTTTGGTCCTCCATTTCTTTATCCTTTAATTCAGTCAATTTAGATGAGGCCCAGGAGGCCTCATATTAAGAAGCACCTCAAAGGTTCCATGTGGCTTTAAGGATAACTCTTTGAGAAACTGGATAGGATGATTTTTAGGGTCTTTCCCAGCTTTAAAATTTCTTTCTTTCTGATAGTTTTGGAATGGGAACAAACTGTTTTTGTACTTTTATTTTCTCTGGTATTATCTTCTTTCTTTTTTCATATTCTTTCCTTCTAATCCCACCATCTCCCTTTCCCCCACTGTTTCATCTGTAAGGTAAGAGTTGGGTCCAGCAGGGTTGGGAACAATTCAGTAAGCACTGACTCTGAATGTGCTGTGTGGGGTCCCTATTGGTAGTACAGGGTGGGAGATAGGGACAGCTAAGCTCTAGTTCCTGGTCTTAGGCGGAGAAATGCCATATTCAGTTCCTAGTGATGATATATGACATGTGGGATGCATGTTCTGATAGAGACAAAAACTGCAAGGAGATCACAGAGGAACAGAGGAGAGACATTAAGGGACTTTTGATGGGCAAATATGAAATAATCCCCTTTTTTCCATCACCTCACTTGCAACCTGTTGGATACCATTAGCAATTGGAAGGGTTAAAAGAACACAAGGAGTGAGAAATGCTGTTGAAATCAAACTTTAAGGTGGCCATTTAAACCAATTTTAGACACAATTATTGTCACCCTGGCTGCACATTAGAACTAAAATCCTTTGGGCAGCTTAAAAGAATTACAATGCCTAAACCACACCACAGAGTAATTAAATCCAAATCTCTGAAGGTAGATATGGGCACTGGCTTCTTTTAAAATATACCAGGTAATTGTAATGTTCATCCAGGGTTGAGAACCACTGCAATAGAAGGTTAGTTGTAGAAGGTGAGCAAATAAGACTTAAATAACAGATCTTCTGGCAAGTTCCTAAGCTGCTCACCAATACTGTTCCTGTAGGGTAGGCCTGAAAAAGTTTAATTTTGGCTTTCCCTCTGTCTAGTTGGCTCCTAGCACTCCTCAATTATGGATTTGAACTTCTCTTATTAATACAAACCATGTGCCTGTGATGCCAACCTTCCTCTATAAATCTGGACTCTTTTTATCTGTGTCTCCTCCTATCCTGGGCTCAGTTCTCTACTTCAGTCAGTGGGAGGATACACTCAGTTTGAGTGTCTGCATGAGATGGATTTGATTTAAAGAAATAAAATGGGCTTTGGTCTTTAATGTAGATGGAGACTTTGAGGCCACTCACTGATACTGTCCCAAGTTTAGCTTTTGTGTGTCCTACCAATTCCAGCAATAAAACCAAATATGTGAAATGGGAGTTTTCTCTGACTTAGCTTGAGTCTCAATTCATTTACTTCTAACTCTCAATTCTAGTTACCCACTGAGGAGAAAATTTTGGTCTGTATTGATTGATTTCCTTTCATATGTTATTGAGTATGTTCCTTTAAACCTTATCTTTGGAAACAATAGAATCTATGGTATGCTCAGTTTCTATGCTTGCCCACAGCAGTGAAGTGGTCAGAAGATTTTCCTTTTTGGTAAAGATTATGTAAACACTGTGAAGTTTACAATGAGCTTTCCAATCCATTCTTTGATCCTTATAGCAAAGCTGTGCAGCAGGCTTTTAAAATGATGAGAGAAGTCACTTGCTCTAGGTTTATGCAGTCAGGACCAAAACCTATTTTCTGCATAGTACTACTGGACTGCTTTCATATTGTTTGCTTATTAGTTTCCTGTTTGTTATGTGTCTTCTCTGCCAGTAGAATGCACGTTGATAAGAACAGAAGCCTTACCTGTCCTCTATTTTCCTAGAGACTAGATTAGTATATAGTGAATGCTTTTGTTGAATCTTGAAACTCCAATGTTCTTATCCTAAGTCCTGTGATCTTTTTAATTACCTATGACTGCTCTTATTTTGCCAGTGTTCAAAGAGGTAGAAAAATGTGTGAATGGTAATGTAGCTAGTAATTAGTGCAGCTAGGACAAGAACCCAGTTTTTTAATTCTCAGAGTAGATTTATGTTACTTTATTTTATTATTTTGACGCTGGTAGACCCAATCTTTTGGCATGGCATATTTTAGAAAGGTCCTCAAAAGGTGATATACATGCTCTTAAGGACACCGTCAGAGCCAACCCGCAAAGCTGTGGAGTGGGAAAAGTTTGTCTTGTTTGTCTACACATCCTCTTTCCTCTTTACCTAAGCAGATACTCAGTCTCAGCTTGTTTAGTGTCCTCACCATGGGACCCTACCCTAGCTTATTGACCAGTGTTCAGGATCTTTCCAGATCCCTTGTCTCCTATCAAAGTTTCTCTATCCTTTGACTCACTCTTAATGCAGATATCAGTTGTTGGCTAGATGTTCACCTTACCTCTGTGAGTCTCAATTTTCTTACAAAATAAGGATAACCTCCTTACCTATGTCATTTATGTGGTATGAAAATAAATAGGAACAAGGTGTAGGTTATAAAGTCTTTCATAAACATGTGTTACTAGATTTTTCTAGGAAACTGCCTAATACAGCAAACAAATCCCTCTAGAGCCCTAAGGCTTTTAATAATGGCTTGAATTACCTTTTCTGGGTTGCCTGGTTAAATTTTAAAAGACATTCGATACCGTTAATCTAAAAGAATAATTCTGGTGGTGGGAATTTCAAGGCTCTTGGCAGGTCTGTGAGGGACAGATTTTTATTTGGAGGTATGAGGAGAAATTTTTAGGACTTATGCTATTCACTCTCTTTTTTTGTAACGTGGATCACCTTAAACTCTTGGTTCATTCCATGTACCTGCTACCTGTCCTGAGTCACAAATTGGTCAGGACTGCCAATACCTTGTGAAGACGAGTTTGAAATGAAATGATTTAAATTCATCCAAGTTGGCTTAGAGTCCATTCAGTTCACTTCCAGGGTTTCATACTATAGCTCACTCATGCAGGAGCCCAGTAGGCAACAGATCTCTACTGTGCAGGTGCAATTGAATTTAGACAAAGTGTTTCTTTGCCTGTTGGTGTTCTGTGACTGGGAGACCAGTGTCAGTAAGGTGAAAGGTGAGGGTTAGATAGTTCATAGAAGCCTACATTTGAAAAAGCTGGGGCCAAACAGGATGGTGTCCTGTTCATATGGAGTCTTGCCCCAGTGTATACTCACTGGGACCCGTTTGTCAAAATCTGTCAACAAGTGCCTCCTGCAGAGTTACGAGACTCAGAGGTTGGTGTCTTTCCAGGCATTTTCCTGTCAGGGCTGTCATTCCCGAAAATTACAGAGTGTGGATTGAAACTAAGATTATAGGTTTAAACAGCCCTCGCCTCTGTACAACTAGGAGCAGCCTAAGCAATGCCCAGAAGCTAAATTTGGTCTTGGTCATTATGAAAATTGAAAGTAATGCTTTACAATTAAGAGTTTGAAAACAGTCTTTAATTTAGAATCCATAAAACATTGATGGGGTGGGAGGATGTCATGCTAAGGGTTCAGGGGGCCTGTATTAAAGATGAGTAGAAGCTTTTAAAGCTTTGTTACTAGTTTAAATGTGGTTCAAGGGCCATGACAATCTGAAGGCATTGAGATTGGTTAGTTATGCCAGGTCCTGTAAAATGCAGCATTAACATCTTTGTAGCAAGAGTTACCAGAATTAATGCTTAGAAAGGCAAAATAGAGCCTAGGTTTCTAGATAGGTAAGGTGAGCTCTAAAGAAATGGAACTTAGAAATAAAGAAGTAAAAGCGACCCAGTTTAAGAAATAGGGGTATTCCAAAGGACCAAGGAAATTTTAAAAAATATAGAATTTGACTTAGCCTGGCACGTAAAGAAGGAAGGAATTATCAAGATAGAGTACAGATGAGACCAAATTGGAAAAACATGTAAAAATTGGGTGATGTCCTGTAACTCTGTACTCAAAGAATCCCAGCCTCACAAGAAATAGAAGAAATCTTAGATCTCACAGACTCTTAGCTCCTGGAAGAGCCAGGACTAGAAGGGAAGGTAGCAGGACACTATGATGTAGAAACCATCATATGATGAAGGGGACAGTCTGAATCTGGCCATGGATGTAGAAAATAAATAGAGGAAATGGAGACAGAATTCCTGCACCAGTATTGATTATGGCTCTGGCTTCTTGTCCATTTCCTTTACGCTCTTAGATTACTGAACTAGAAACTAGCTTAAGCTGTGTGTGTGTCTGGAGGCGTGAGAATGATGTCTGTGGTTTTTTTTTAATGTGGGGTATGTGTGTGTTTTGGGATGGAGGAAGAACGTTAGAAGTATCTAAAATCCCACCACCCTGAAATAACCACTTTTAGGATGACCATCCTTTTGTGTGGCTTATTTTGTATATACATATATGCATGTGTAACTTTTCATAAATGGCATCATTGTCTAATGCTTTCTTCATTGTTAAGAACAACTTTTGGGGGACTTGTTCTCTCTTCTCTTTATTCTCATTTACACTTCCTCAAGATAACCAAAATTAACAGCCTAGTGTATATCCTTCTATACATTTCTCAAAATTCATTTCACCTAAGTCAAGCATGTGCATACACACACACACACACACAGGTTTTATTTGGTTATTATTTTACAAAATTGGTTGTCATGTTACACATTTTTCTGTATCTTTTATTTGTCATTACCTAGTAGATTTGGCAAAATTTCCACCATTCTGTTAATGGTAGCATAGTAGCTTATGATGTAGATGTGCCATAGTTTATTAAATCATTTCCATATTAATGGATCTTTACTATATTTATAGTTTGTTGCCATCACCATCAAAGCTGTAGTTATTATTTGTGTATTAGTTCAAACCATGTTAAACTGCTATTTTTTAGGTTAAAAATAGTCAACTATAAACAAATGATACTACCATGTAAGAAATAGCAGCAATAGGGATCAGGCTTCAGAATGCAGAAAATAAAATTAGTAATTTTTGATGCAACCTTAGGCTCTCCTAGAATGAGGAGAAAAAGAACATGGAGATAAAAATAACAAGAAAATCAATAATAAATACAATGGATCAGTTAATAGAGAACCAACATTTGGCTAATCTGTGTACCTGAAAGATAAGAATAAATGCAATAATAGAAGAAAATATCTCTGAAATTAAGAAATAGGGGAATCTCCAGATCAAAAGGGATCACCTGGTACCAGTCAAACTAATAAAATGTGACTGACATCTATATAATCTGGTGAGTGTTCTGAATTTGAAGAAAAAAAAACGACAAGTGTGCAGTTATAAAAAGAATCAACACAAACAGGATACCTCTAAAGAAAAATAGTATAGTCCTAGACTTTTACATAATATTAAATGTCATAAGACAGTGGAGCAGCATTTACATTTTCTACTACTTTTTAAAATTTTAAAATATTAAGGGGGTACAAACGTTTTTGGTTACATGGATCGCTTTTATAATGCTTGAGTCAGGGTTATAAGTGTGCCCATAATCCAAATAGTGTTTATTGTGCCTGTTAGGTAGGTTTTCACCCATTCCCACCTGTCCCTTCCCCTTGCTTGATTTCCACTGAGTTTTACTATCCTCTGTGCACATGTGTGTTGCTCAGTTAGTTCCAATTTAATAGGAAGTACATGTGGTGTTTGTATTTCCATTCTTTAGACACTTCACTTAGATTAATGGTCTCCAGTTCCATCCAAATTGTAGCAAAAGGCATTAATTCATCCTTTTTATGGCTGAGTAGTATTCCATGGTATACATATACCACATTTTGTTAATCCATTCGTGGATTGATGGGCACTTGGGTTGATTCCATATCTTTGCAATTGTGAATTGCTCTGCAGTAAGCATTGTAGTACAGGTGTATTTTTGATAAAATGACTTCTTTTCCTTTGGGTAAATACCTAGTAGTTGGATTGTTGGATTCAATAGTAGGTCTACTTTTAGTTCTTTGAGGAATTTCCATATTGTTTTCCATAGAGGTTGTACTAATTTGCAGTCCCACCAGCAGTGTATAAGCATTCCTTTCTCTTTGTATCCATGCCAGCATCTATTGTTTTTGGACTTTTTAATAAAAGCCATTCTAACAGGGGTAAGGTGATATCTTATTGTGGTTTTAATTTGCATTACCCTGATGATTAGTGATGTTGAGCATTTTTTCATATGCTTATTGGACATTTGTCTATCTTCTTTTGAAAAGCTTCTGTTCATGTTTTTGTCCACTTATGGGGTAGTTTGTTTTTCTTTGCTGATTTGTTTGAGTTCTTTGTAGATTCTGGTTATAAGCCCTTTATCGGATGTATAGCTTGTGAATATTTTCTCCCATTCTGTAGGTTGTCTATTTAGTCTGTTATTTCCCTTGTTGTGCTGAAGATTTTTAGTTTACTCAAGTTCCATTTATTTATTTTTGTTGCCATGATTGCCATTGGGATCTTAGTCATAAATTCTTTTCCTGTGCTGATATTGAGAAGAATTTTTCCAACATCTTTTCTATAATTCTTACTGTTTTATTTAAGTCTTGTATACATCTTTTTTTTGTTTATTTATTATAGCTTATTATGGGGGGTTACAACAGTTCTGGTCAAGTACATTGCCCATGCCCCTCCCAACCCCCTGAATCTGAGCCTCAAGGGTGTCCATTCTCCCCAGGAGAACCAAAGAGATGTCGTATCATCGTTATTTCTTACAGCTGAGTAATACTCCATGGTATAAAGATACCACATTTTACTAATCCATTCATGAATTGATGGACATTTGGGTTGTTTCCACCTCTTAGCTATTGTGAATTGTGCTGCTATAAACATTCGGGTGCAAGTATCTTTATTATAGAATGACTTTTGTTCTTCTGGGTAGATGCCCAGTAATGGGATTGCTGGATCGGATGGAAGGTCTACTTGAATCTGTTTAAGGAATCTCCATATTGCTTTCCACAGGGGTTGTACTAGTTTACAGTCCCACCAGCAGTGTATGAGTGTTCCTGTCTCTCTGCATCCACGCCAGCATGTATTGATTTGGGACTT
>CM052457.1:93937521-93959526 GCA_028533085.1 Varecia variegata | reverse complement strand
ACAGTACTTACCACACAGTTTTGAAAATTCCTGTTTGCTTATCTTGAAACTAGACTTCAAACTTTGGGACGTCAGGGACTGTGTTTATTGTTCTTGTTCAGTGATGCATCCCTAGCATCTTGCCTGTAATAACCCTTCCATTTATGTCCTAAATTGTCTGGAAGGACTTTAGGATGGAACTCATCACCAGAAAGAACACAATCTTATGAGTTGCTAATTATGAACATGCATTGAATGCTTAGGATGGTGCAAAAAGAGTTCTGTACTTTTTCCAACTGTTCAACTTATACTTGAGTTAGATGAATGTTCAAGGAGTCCATTCTTTCCCTAATACCCTCTAGCTTTCACTTTCTATGCTTCTGCCCATCCCCCATGGTTCTGGCTCTTTCCCTAGCTATCAAAGCCAAGGACTTTCATTTGTAACTTCTTTCAGGTATGGTTGAGGATGACTTTGTAGACTATTTGATTAGTTAGTCTTCTTTGGGAGCAGGCTTAAATCTTTCAGTTGCTTCTGAGTGGTGCATCTATATGGCAGTTTTTTTCTTATTAATATTTATTGTGCATTATTTTGCTAAGATAGCCTTTCACCACTAGAGATGTCAATAAGAAAGAAGGTGGAGGATAGGGGGGTGGAGGGTGAGAAATTATGCCCTCTCCATTACAGGAAATGCTCAGTAAATATTTCTTGAGTGAAAGAATGAGTGGTATAACTAGGGGTGATGCTTACATTTTTCTGTGTGGATGCGTGCATGCACATGCTTTTCAAGAATTCTTCGATGTGTATATAAAACATTTGAAATAAAAAGCTAAATGAATTTTTTTAAACTTTGTAACTTAAAATTTGAAGAAAGAAAGTTTAAATGGGGCTTATGACTATCATGTTATCACCTTACATGGTATGAATTGAGAAGCTGAAAGGAGCCTCTTTCCAAAATGATCTCAGGGCCTACAATTCTACCATCCTAGGGGTATGGCTTTAAGGCATTTGAATGATTACCTAAGATTTAATTCATGTCTTTTCACACACGAGTGTAATGGGGTATGGGATGCTGTTGAATTCCTTTAAATGGTTCGTTATCTGGGTAGCTTTCTAAATAGAGTCTTTCGAGATAGATGAAGAAGGGAAAAAATCTAGAGGGTAAGGTTCCTGAGGATAGGAATGGAGAATACCTTACCAGAGACAGCACAGGACAGTAGGATGCCATGGGTAAATAATTCTGTCTATGAAGTTATATCTTGACTCAGTATAGCTACCTGTTTTTAGTAGTTTTAGCATGTTGAGATTCCTTTACCTTTTTCATACCCTTGTATCATCAACGGTTTGTCCCTTTTAGCTTTGTTGTTGCTTTCTGAGTTGCTTTATTGTTTTTGAGATAGCAAACATGAAGTAGGGATACAAACAGCAAAAACAAAAGAATGTGGGCAGGGACTGGAGGATTTATTAATAGCATTTAATAGCATTATGATAGCATGTGGAATGTGAAACTCTGCTTACCAGCTTCAAACACACATGAACTGAGGCCAAACAAATTACAGTTCTTGGACTGACACACAGGTCTTACGATCATTCCTTGATCAGCAGCTCTCTAAATTTTACCTTTCGTCTCTTCTATGTTTGTGCTTTTAAACGAACTGTCCAGTTTGTTGAGGACAACTTTGCATGGGGAGTAGTGAGGGAGATGCATTCATATTTTTTATTCTCTCCAACCCTGCTCTGGAGAACCTGTTAAAGGTAGCTACTGCTTTTCCTGTAAGTTGTTTCAAATGAGATGCCTTCTTCATAGCTTCTCTAAATCCTACTGTTTTGTAGGATCTAGCTCAAATCCTACAATCTCCATGAACCCTTCTGTGATTCTCCAGTGTTCTCCTTCTTTTGATCTCTGAACCTGATGGACTGAATTTGCATAAAGCTTTGTCATTTTTAGAAATGTGACATTGGACAAGTTACGTAACCTCTCTGCACCTTGGTTTTCTCATCTGTAAAATGGGGATAAGAGTGCCTATTTTTATCTAGTTAACTATTGTGTAGATTAAATGGGTTCATATATGTAAAATACTATGTACAGTGCCTGGCACATAGAACATTGCCTACTCGGTAATTGTTATATATTCTTTTTACTTCTAATGTGGCTTATAATATACACTTTAACAATTTTTTACTTGAGCTTTTATGGCTCCATTTTATCTTCTTAAGTGAGCTTGGGGTAATGTAACATAGTGGAAAAAGTGTGGATACTTGGATACAGACTGCCTGAGTTTGAGTCCTAGATCTGCTACTTACTAGCTTTCTGATCTTGGACAAGTTACTTAACCTTTTAAAGGCTTTTTTCATCATTATATAATGGGGATAATTATACCAACCTATTTCAGAGAGTCTTTGTGAGGATTAAATGAGGTAATGCTTACAGAGTACCAGGCACACAGTAGATGCCCCATAAATGGAGAAGCTATTATTGCAAATTTTAATATTCATAGTGGCTAGAGCCAGATTTGGCACTCATTACATGTTTGCTAAATGGATCTAGAAGTAAAATACTGTGCTTTTTCAGGCATCTATTTTTTGTTGTTCAGAAACAGAATAAGCTGGAATAGGGATAACTGCATATTTGGACTTTTGAGGTTACTTCTAGATTCAGTATCTTTCCCTACCCATCAAGCTGTCCCTTTTGTTGTGTTAGGCCTAGTAATTTCAATGATGTTGATGAATAATAAGAGCAGCTACCATTTGTTGATTTCTTACTATATGCTATGTCTGTGCTACATGATTTACATAAATTATTTTTAGTCTTGCTTCTTCTCATGCTACATTCTCTTCCTAAGTAATCTCATCCATTATCTTGGCTTCAAATATAGTCTATGTACTGATGATTCCCAAATTCCTGTCTTCACTCCAGACCTCTTTTGAGCTCCATACCCACATATCAAACTGAAAACTTGACATTTTCATTTGAATATTGCAGAGGCAACTGAAACTAAAAGTTTCCAGACTGAACTCTGTCTCTTACAGCTGCCCCTACCCCAGTCCCCTTTCTCCTTTTTCTTTTGTACATTGCATCACTGTGATAGGAACCACCAGCTATTCAGTTGTACCCTACATGCAGAACCTCAGCAAGTTCTCATAGATTTTATTCCAAAATATATGTCACATCTATTTCTTTCCTTCTTCAATACTACCACCAAAGTTGAAGCTACCATGATAGTCTTTCAGAATTATTATAGCCTACTAACTGGTCTCGCCTCTTACAAACTTGTCCCCTTCCAATCTGTTTATACTGTGGCCAGATTTTTTTTTACTTTTTCAATTGAAGTATGACTTAGATATAATATGCACAAACTGTACTAATCTCAAGTGAGTAATTTGATTAATTTTTCCATATGTATATACTTATGTAAGCATTTCTTAGATCAAGATATAGAACATTTCCAGCACCTTAAATGCTGCTTTGAGCTGCCTCTCAGAGATAACTGACATTTTGCAGGCAGATTTTTAAAAGTGATCATTTGAGGGAAAGAAAAAATAAATATTGCATTGTAGTTAATGATACACATGTTGAAATATTTAGGTTAAAGTGTATTAAGGAATTCAACTTCCTTTGAAATGCATAAGAAATTGGACTGGATGCATATAAGGATGGATATATATGTGATAAAGCAAGTATGATAAATGTAAATTATAGACTCTTGATGGTGGGTATATGGGAAGTTCACTGTAAAATTCTTCTGAATTTTTACATTTGAAAATTTTCATTATAAAATGTTATAAAAAGGAGATCTTTTGAAAACACAAATGATATTGTATTACATAAAACTCTTAAATGGGTTTTAAATGCACTTGATAATACATAGTCTTTAATATGTGCTAAAAGGCCCAATGTTGCCCCTACCAGACTCTTTAATTTGTTTTCCCTTACTCTTCATCTTCTTCACTGTGTTCAAGCTCATTTGCCGTTTTCAGTTTCCAACAATATACAATGCTGAATGAGGACATAAAAACAAAGATGTGATAATAGGCAGGCAGTGCACAATAATGGAACAACCTGGCAAGAGGACACTTTTTCAGAAATGCATCTCAGGCAGGTAATGTTGTTTGGGTTGAAGATGAACAAGAGCCCTAATTTCTAGTTGCCAAAACACATCCGATCACCTATTGCGCAGCTGTGCTATGTGCATGAAGTTTTATGGCACACAGGGGATAATGTCTCCTTCTTGCGGTTGTAAGTTCCATGAGGGCAGGAACAGTGCCTAGCTTTTTTGTGTGTCTGTAGCACCTAACACAGTTTCAGCCAGCCATAAAGTAGACATTTCATAAGCATTGGTTAAATAAACTAATGAACTCATTAAATCCTTGTAACAGCCCTATATTCTAGTTAACAATTCATCTCCATTTTCACATGAGGAAACAAGCTCATAGATAAAACTCACTAAAGCCCATACAGTTAGTAGTAAAAGAGCTAGGATTCATTCCCAGCTTTGTCTGACTCCACAGACCAGGCTCTTATGTGCTCTCCTGCCTTCCCTAATGCAAATATTATATGCTTTTTGGAAATCACCCCGAGAGTGAAAAGGGCAGGGCCTGAGAGGGGAAAGGAAAGGAAAGGGTGACTGAGCACAACAGAAGTCCTGGGTGTTTTTCTACTGGGGTGATTTCACCACCCCCATAAACTCCTTTCTAGTGGTGCTGGAAGTTGGAATTTGTAGCCCACACCTGGAAGTGAACAGTGACCCTGCTGTGAGTCAACACTCATCCCCAAATTGGTGATTCATTTTGGCTAATCACCTTAGTTATACTCATTAGTTTCCTTTTCATAAAGCCAAACATAATAACTGCCATTTTAGCTGTGTGTGGGATTGAGATTGAATAAAGCACTACAATGGAAAAATTGCTAGCATAAATGGAAAAAAAAAAAAAAAAGATCTTCCCCAACCAAACCAGCTTGGGACACACTTACAAAGTGAGGAGATCCATAGGCAGTTTCGGCAGCCTGACTTTCACCAGATTTTGGACCAAAGTACTCTCTGGTCCCATGCCTAGGTTAAGTAAGCAGCTGTCTACATGCCATGAAGTGGGGTTAAAAGTCCTTGATTACCATCAAGTCTCCTGCTTTAGATAAGCCACAGTATTTGAAACCTTCATTGAAATTACTGTGTCAGGTTAAGGGACTTAGGCCCCCTATGAAAATTTATTTCCCCAATAGGGGCTACACCACTGAGTCACCATCAGCCATTTCCATCTTAACTTGTTAACTCTTCCCTGTTTCCTTTGTTCCTCCACCACAGCTCTTGCCACCTGAGCCCACAAATATCTAAAAGTACAGATTTAGTCATGCTTCTTGAGCCAGTCCTAAATGAGAACAGAAGGAATAAACAGAATTATTAGCATTTAATGTGTGCTTACTGTGTGTTAGGTACTATGTTAAGCACTTTACATATACTACATCAATTCAATCCTTTTAACAACCCAATGAGATATTTTTATCATGTCTGTTTTGTGGAAGGTCAAACAGAGATGTAGAGAGGTTAAGCAATTTGCCTAAGGTTACACACTATGGCTAAGTTAGGATTTGAACCCAGGTGGCTTGACTCCAAAGCCTATAATGTTAACTGGCATGTAGTACTGCATTTGTCAGCCTCAGTCTGACTGTTTGAAATCATCATTTTCTTTATCTCCAGGACCTTATGTACTTGTTATGAGCTCTGGATCCCTACGTGGCTTTTAAGTCACGGCAAGAGAGGAACAGGGGCTGTTGAAAATGTGAGCTTCATAGCTGGCCTAAGAGAAGTCAAGAGTAAGTAACCAAGCAGTTGTTACAGTCTCCTAAGTAATTGTTATAATAATAGTTAACACTTATTGAGGTTTTCTTTCAGTGCCAAGCATTAAGCTATGTCTATTATTTGTATTAATTCTTTTGGAGATAGTAGTTGTGGAGGTCCAGCCTCCAGAACTGTCACCATCTTGTCATCATCATTACCCAGCATCATCTAGGGTAAGGTTATATCAGAAACATTGACCCAGTTAACTAGGGCTGTGATACCCTAAAATTCTTTCCAGTACCACGGTGAGGGTTAGAAGCTGTTCTTTGTTTTGTTAGCTGCTGTTTTGGGGACCTATTGTGCATGACAGAATCAATTAGAATCTGACTACTGATAGTTTGTCTTTTAAGTATTTGATTGCTTCTAGAATCCCTCACTGACTTTGTTACAGGCCTGATTGAAATATTAGACAAATATTGAATGTTTTCAGGTTTATGACAGAAACCATCATACCTTTGGGAGACTGAGCTTCCCTCTTCCAAGCTAGCCTTTGGATCCAGTTTCCCAGTTTCTATCTAGACTAGTCCCATCATCTTCCCAATTTGAAGTGGTTCCACCTTAGCAAGGTCCCAAGCCTGCTTGAGTTGTGACAATGGCCATTCACGCATAAAACAGCTACTTTGACATTCTTCCTGATGGGATTTTTAATTTCTTGCATGCTCTTTAATGGAAGTCAAAGAAGGATTCAGAAGCCAGTGAATCATGTGAAAATTGTTTGTTTTTAGACAGCAAAACAAACTATTACATTTTGAAGCTACCTTGGTTGAATATTCTTTAATTCAAATTCATCTCCAAAGCATCACTAACCACACTTTTTATCCTTGACTCTTGGAAGGATGCTCTAACGTATTTATCTAAAGGTTACAAAATGTGGCACATAAAACCATTATGTTTGAATTGTCTCAGGTAAAAGATATGGTTTTACTTTATAAAAAGGAGGGTAGTGCTACTAACCTGTTCTTACTAAAATACATGTGAATTTGCTAAGTGACAGAGAACAGCTATCTAGATCATATGTAAATTAAACTCTTAACCTGGACCTCATGAGCTTTATGCCTTAATGTAATGGGTCGGCCATCAGGATTGCACACTTGATAGTGCATGCAAATATACTCCTTTTATCCCATTCCTACATCTCCAGTTTACCAGTGCATTTTGGTCATGTGTAAGAAACTTCTTTTTTGCAGGTGCCAAGAGCTCTGAGGCCAAACACCATGAAGAGCCATTTTAAAACATGAGATGTTGCAACATTTTGAAATAAGGATGTTTAGGTATACAAAGGAAGCATCTTATGTCTTGTGATTTGTAGGACAAAACAATAATGAACAGTATGTACTTAGAAATATTGGCTTTTATGGCTTCAGATATATAAAGGAAGAAATTATTTTTCCTTAGGCAGAATTTGTTCAGCGTGCCATTACTCAGCAATACCAAGAGATAAGGATTGCATTTCAGTGTATCAATGGGCCAGTTTTTTCAAATGGACCCCATGTATGGTCCTAGACCCTAAACAGAATTTCTCTGTGTATTTGTATAGATGAACAATTTTTATCTGACTCACTATGGCTGTTTTCTAGATCAGTGTTTATCAAAGTGTGTTCTGTAAACCACCAGTGTCAGAACAGCATAGGGCATTTGTTGAACATGTAGATTTCTGCATCCTACCCCAGACTTACTGAGTCAAAATCTCTGGAGGGTAGGGTCCAGAAATATCCATGTTTAACACATGCTCCTATTTTAATAACCACTGCTCAACACTTTATGCAGTATTACCTCATTTTAGAATATTCTTTCCCTTAGTGTGTGGCTTGTGGAACTCCTGCCTATCCCTCAAGAACCAGTACAAAGGGTATCTCCTCAGTGAATCCACCCTGATACGCTTCCTTCATTTCCAACAAATTAGGACCGCTTTGGTGGCTATGAAATAAAGAACATGGGGACATAAGAACTGGGGTGCAAGGAAGAGTTGAGGGAACTGAAATGGGGTAGCTTGGACAGAGTTAGAGTGAGGACTCTACAGGGAAATTTTGCCCCCTCCTGGGTTTTGCACTTGAGTTTTCTGCAAGGGAAAGAAACTAGATAAACCAATAACAAAGCAACACTGGGCCTGATTGGTCAGAGTAGTGAATTTTCTGGCCCCATAGCAACCATGTTTGAGGAGGAGGCTCGGTGGCCATATCAGGACAGGGAAGTAGGAGGAAAATAGAAACAAAATGCCCACTTGACAACAGCCTCGGGTGGAGTGGGGAGGGATAAAATTATTTTAAGGACTTCACAAAATACTTGCAGGAAACTGATTAAATATGTTAATTGCACATGTATATAGCAGTTTTCAAATGTATATATACTGATTCAGTTACTATTTATCACCGTGTTTTCTCAATCATCAGGTGGAGAGGTATAGCTATTTTCACGTGGAGGTGTGAGGAAATGTTTGGTAAAGAGTAGTTCTCACATTTTCTGAAAACAGCTGGAAACTGTTAGCCTAGCTATGAGATACCATAGTATACAGAGAGTTTGAGATTGTCTGCAGAAGAGAAAGGCTGAAGCCCATCGCTGCTGATCAGTTAGCTGTTGATATCTGAAGTTCTCTTCAGGTAAAAAAGGTAAATACCAGCAGGACTGGGCTCAGCCATGGTGCAAATAAGAGAAGCTCTCTTTGTGACTTTCTTTTCTGTTTGTGCTTGCCCTCCCACATACTTCATTCTTCTGGCACCCAGCAGTGGCCCTACAGGTGGAGGACTGTGATCTCTCTTCTTGCCATGGCACATGACTCTACCAGAGAAATTTTGGTTCACAGATGAATCATTTTAACTTGAGCTGTTACTCATTTCCTACCAATTTCTGTCATGCTAAATGAGGTGCCTGGCATCTATGAGCGTTAGGCCCATCTCCCAGCAGTTATAAGGAGACAGGAAATAAATGACAAAAGGTCACAAATTGGTAAATATAATGTTGGGTGTCACAGTGCACATTGCTTTTAAATACAAGAACCTTTATATTTTGTCAACAGCCAATTTAATGGTCTGCCTCATTTTAGGAAGAAAAACATTTAATTAAAATGACTTGGTAGAGATAAATTCTCATCTGCAGATAAAGTGCTTTGTGACATGGAATGATCTGGTTGCTTTGAGCTCTCATTAATCTGTGTTACTCAAACTCACTGTATATGGGCATAATACACATAGTGTTAGTTTTGGGGAAACATAACAGCTACATAATTCCTGAGGTTCTTAGCCACCACCAGAGTCCTCATGCAATCATGCAATGACAGAGCTCATTATTTTCCAGAGCCCTCATTTCATATTGGGGAAACAGAGGCCCAAAAAGGCCTCAAATCATGAAATATCAATGTTTGAAGGCCTTCCAGTCTAGTCAAGGAACTAGGTCAAAATCACCTGGTTAGTTAGTGTATCATCATGATTACTTTTAAGGTATGGCATTTACTATGTTCCAAGCACTGTCATAAGCTCTTTACAAATATTAAAACACTTTATTTTTACCACATACTTATGAGGCAGGTATTATTTTTAGCCCCATTTTACAGATAAGAAAACTGAGTTACAGAAAATAAGTAATTTTCCCATTGGCACATAACTACTAAATGGGCTTTCAACCTGAGTTTCTTAGAAATTTTTAGAAGGATTAAAAAAAAATTATTCATGGGAATTTCTTAGCCCAAACTTCAGATAAGATCTCATCATGGTTATTTTTACTACATGTTGTGGTGGAAAGAAAATATATTCTGAAGTCAGACACCTGACTTCCAATTCAGGCTCTGCCACTAATTGGTTGTAATCTCTCAGAGCCTCAATTTCCTCATTTGTGAAATGAATATGATAATATTTTACAGGGCTGTTGTGGAGATGAAATGTGTAAAGGATCTAATGCAGTGTCTGGCATGCAGCAGATGCTGTATTAGTCTCCTATTGCTGTTGTAACAAACTACCACAAAGTTAGTGGCTGAAACAATACATATTTTTATAGTTCTGGAGGTCAGAAGTCTGCAGTGAGTCCTAAAGGGCCAAAATCAAAAGTGTCAGCATGGTTGGTTCCTTCTGTTCCTTGCCTCTTCCAACTTCTGGTGGCTGTTCAGTTTCCTTGGCTTGTGCGCATATCATTCCAGTCGATGCTTCTAATGTCATTGCCTTCTTCTCTTGTCTGTGGTAATATCTCTCTGCCTCCCTCATAAGGATATCTGTGATTGCATTTAGGACCCACCTGAATAATCCAGCATAATCTTCCCATCTCAAGATCCTTTAACTTAAACACATCTGCCATATTAGGTAACATTCACAAGTTTCATGGATTACGACCTGGAGATCTTTGGGAGGCAATTATTCAGCCTACCACAGGTGCTTAGTGACTATTCTTGTTGTTAGGACCGAGGTCTTCATTACTATAGGGATGTTTCCTTTACATTTCACTTCCTCATGCCAACTTTGCTTGGGCATTGTCTGTAGAGGATCTGGAAAAAATAATGATACTAAAAGTCAGTGTGCATTTTATTATGACCATACACCAAAAATTATAAACGACAATAGTGATACAATATTTCTCCCATCCAGCAGACCTCTCTTACTGTATCCCCCACTGTTGGAATGACTGTGAAATCATGGGATCCAGAGATAGGGCATTTGTGCCCAGTGCTATCTTCTTTCCTCTACTTAATCCACCATCATTAATTCCTGGGCCTAAGTTCCCTTCAATAACTTAATATACCTTATACAAGGGCCCTGAAGGCTGCTTTGAGGATAACAGGCAGGTGTTATGGATGCCATTCTCTACTACATTAGATAGCAGTCTCCTATTCTGTCTAGAAATATCCTTATAAGTATAGAGGTTTGGGTGGATTCAGAGCTTCCTATAGCCCTTAATTTAGAATAAAAAAACTATTCTTTATTGCTAGCAATTGGGGCAGAGATTGCCTGGTGGGAGGGCACATAAATTACTGTTAGGAAAAATGTAAAATGAATATATAATTAGAAGACAAAGGAAAGATGCAAGGAGAGGAAGACTTATGTGGTCCTGTGATCTTTGCACCCACAACTGAAATCCCGTTTATAAAGGGATATGTATATAGAATCAGGGGCTGAGAGCTGTAAGAAATCCATAGATCATTCAGACTAAAGCCATTTTATATTGGGAAACTTGAGGTTCAGAAGGAGGAAGAGACCTGGCTACGGTTCTGCGCTAAGCCAGGGGCAGAAATGTCTTGTCTTATGTTTTAAGAGGCAGATACTCTTGATACTCTTAGTGTAAGACTCCCCGCCCTCCCTTTCTCTTCTCTCTCTCTTCCTTACTCTTTTCCTTTAATTGATTTTTTCAAAAATATTCTGTGAGGTTATAAATGCAATATTATACTTTTATGGCTATCCTTTGGCATTCTCTCTATTGAAATAGTCTGCCAAAATGTAAGGAGTCACATTCCCAGTCATAGCATAACCTGTAGCTACTTATCTATTGGAACAAACCTTCGTTAACTATATACAGGCAGCCTTGGGGGGCCAGAATTGTTGCCCATCACTCACTGGGGACTATGAATCTGTTCCAGTGTCTCAAACCATATCCCTATCTTGGACATCCTTTTGAAGAAATCCTTTGATTAGACTCACATAGAGTGAATATGTGTAAATTAGATCCTGCACTTGGGAGAGCAAATGGAATTCACGTTAGCTTGCTGATGGCCCCTTAGCACCAGCTATGGAGATGAAGGAAGGCAAATTGCCCAGTAACCTTGGGGTCAGGTTAACTTTAGCATCTGGCACACTTCTGGCTATTTTTACCACATAACCATTTATAGGTAATTATAGGTAATTCGGGTTCTTGAGTATATCACTACACTGTAGCAACTTAGTTACCATTGTGCTTAACAGAGATGGTCTGAGATATGTGGTCTTGGAAGTAGCAGTATGGGTGGGCCAGATTCACAGTCTGGCTCTGGATCTATACCTTCTCTCTTGTTGCTCATTCCACATTCCTCTTACCAAAACCTATCCATCCCTAAATCTTATCCCTTGTTGACCTAATTTTTTTTGTCTGATTCCCTGAGCCTTTATTGCCTTGCCTATAGTCCTGGTTTCCTGGTGGCTGAGGCCCGACTTCACAAGCTCTTAAGCTTGTAGGTCTTCTGGTCTTCCTCACTTCAACGAGAGCCACTCTTACATGTTTTATAGACCAAGCTGCTATGTAAGATTTTTTTTTTAGATTGGGGAGAAGGGATGGTGCATATTTCACTGATGAGAAAAGATCCTTTTGGATGTTACTGGCCTATAGGGTGTGTAAGGGACTCTGATTCTTTTTTAGGTGATAATAGAGCCTTAAATGTTCTCAGCATATTTAATATTTTTGGTGTGATCCTTTTGTTAAAACACTAAGACTTATGGGACCAATTTTTGGTAGAATTTGGGAATAATAAAGTTCTTGTCCCTTGAGACACATTTTAAGCATTTTCAAATTATTTTTTTTGCAAGGTTTTCAAAAGTATCCCGAGCTAGGATGGGATGGAAGAGTTAGGTTAGACAAAAACCAGTAGTAAGATTAGGTGTATTTGTGGAAGCCAAGCCATTCGACTTGCTGGCTGTTTTACTTTGCTTCTGCTATATTACTTACAAGTCATGAAATGGCATTAACAGATAGAAGTTGATAATAGTGGTGTCAGAAATGATCATATAATCAAACAAACAAATGATAATACGGACATTGAAGTTTATGAGCTGGTGGAGGTTGAGAACATGCTTTTGATGTTGAAACCTCTCTCTCTGCTTACAGAGGGATATTAGGTGTAATTGTTTTGTTCTTTAAAAACAATGCTTTTTAAATACCACAGGTTTCTCAGCCTATTCACTTGGGTGGAGTCCATGGAAATTGAACATTAATTCTCAGAACTGCTTGGAGTAGGTGATAGGCAATATAGGAGGGAAGATGGCAGAGGGGGAAAATAGGTTGCTTAAGGCTTCATAAGCAATTCACTCTTAAAAGAAATTTACATTGCATAAAACATCTTCCCCAATACTTGACATGCTATGCTATATTTACTTTATAGATCAACTCTGTATTATTTTGGTCAATGAGCTGATTGGAACAGCTGAAAACAGAGCAATCAAACCAAGGAAATTAAATTCTTTATGTTTCTGACTTTATATTACAATTCTAAAAGTGATTTCACCCTTACAGCTTTGAAGAAGACAGAAGTGTTTTCTTATTATCTGTATTGATGCTTTTCAAAATGGCAAAGCTTTGGAGGTAAAGATAATAAGTGGCACTGATTGAAACACATTAGGCACTATTCTAGTCATTTAAAAGTTTGAATAATAAGATATTTTTAAAAACTTGAAATTCTATCACTTTCAAATACATTTCATTCATCCTTTCACTTATTTAACAACTTCTTGCATCCTAAATGCCAGACACTGTTCTAAGTGCTAGGAATATAGCAGTAAACAAAACAGAAAAAAACTCTTCTACCATCAGGCTTGTATTCTAGTGGAGGGAGAAAGATAAAAACAAATAATTGAAATACAATGTAGAATGAAAAATATTAGAGGAGCTGCCTTAGTAGTAAGTAGTTAACAATCCATAATTTTCATATCTATTATTGCCAAACAATGGACTTCTAAAATGCTTGAAATTGGTGGTGGTTACGAAGTATAAATATGCTCCTTGAAATTTTGTATGTTACTTTGCATACCAAACTGTTTGTTCAAATGATCACAATTTTACAATTATTATGGTTTAAATTAATTGGGTTCTCTTATAGATTAGTCTATATGATTTATATTTGTCTTTTGTCTCAAGGCATCTTAAGGAGAAATCTTAACTCTTGACCTTGGCATTAGATAAAATGTCAAAGCTTTAAAACATATGGTTTCTTTAGTTTGCAAGAGAAATGGAAAATAATAGCAAATGTGATTTATGTTTTGATTTTTAAAAATTTTAATTATGAGTACATAATAGTTATCTATTTTTATAAGGCACATGTTACATTTTGATACAAGTATACAATGTAAATTACTCAAATCCATCACCTCAGGCATTTATCATTTCTTTGTATTGGGAACATTCGAATTCCAGTCTTAGGTTTTTAAAGTTTACCACAAGTTATTGTTGATTATAGTCACTTTGTTGTGGTATCAAATATTGTTAATTCTATCTAATTATCTAACTATATTTTTGTACCTATTAACCATCCCCACTCTATCCCCCACTCCTCACTACCTTCCCAGCCCCTGATAACTCTCATTCTACTCTCTGTCTCCATGAAATCAATTGTTTTTACTATTTAGCTCACATATAAGTGAAAATATGCAAGATTTGTTTTTCTGTGCTTGGCTTATTTCGCTTAACATAATGTTCTCCAGTTCCATCCATGTTGTTGCAAATGGCACAATTCCATTCTTTCTTTGTGGCTATAAAATATTCCGTTGTGTAAATGTACCCCAATTTCTTTATCCATTCATCCATTGATGGGCCCTTAGGTTGATTCCAAATCTTGGCAATTGTGAATAGTGCTGCAATGAACATGGGAGTGCAGATATCTTTTCGAAATACTGAATTTCCCCTCCCTTGGATATATACCCAGCAGTGGGATTGCTGGGTCATATGGTAATTCTATTTTTAGTTTTTTTCAGGAACCTCCATACTGTTGTCCATAGTGGTTGCACGAGTTTACATTCTTGTCAACAGTGTACAAGTGTTTGCCTTTCTCCACTTCCATGCCAGCATTTGTTACTGCCTGTCTTTTTGATAAAAGCCAGAAGCAAATGTGATTTAGACAAGGCTTTGGAAGATCCATATTATTGCTGTGATTAGAAGAGACAAAAATTGATAGCTTGTGTTAACTTTTAATCATAGGCCGGAATAAAATGCCTTTCTTCATGTACAGATAAAGTCCATGGACTTTATAATCTTTCTTCTACAATCTATTTATTTCATAGCCATTGACTGATCATGCCCTATTTGCAAAGCACTGCGTAGGAGTGGGGAGAGTGTGTGTGTATGTGTGTGTGTAAGAGGGCAAGAGAAGGGAATGGATGAGGGAGTGAAGGAAGAAAGTGTATGTGAATTGAGTCAAGTTTTTGGTATTGAAGAATGTATATGCACTGGTAAATTGGATAAAAATATTAAATATTAAAGTAAGTTCCCTGTAAAAGCAAACTTTAAAAGAAAATTTTAGGTGAGTTCAATTCAGAGATTTGTCATTTATGCCTAGAAGGACTTGGGGAAAGTTTCCTGCCAGAGGATATCTGGGTTTGCTTTTGATATCTTAGTGAGACTAGGGACTAAAATGATGTTATAATTTGAGCGCTGAAATGTCCACTTGCACAAAACTTTATCCCTTCTTGACACTGCTGTAGGACTCCAAATTCCCACTGTTAACTTGATTTTTTGGAAGCTTAAGTTACAGCCCAATTTTGCTTAGATGGATGAAAGAACATTTAATACCATTTGACCCCCGTTAATGCCTTAGTTGGTATTTGTTTATCAATAAACCATGAATGAAAGATTTCTGAAGGAATAGGACACAAAACCAGGATGTGTGTAATACATGTCAGGGTGGTGGGGGGGAAAAAGGGGAGTCTAGAATGATAGCCTAGAAGGAAGGTCTTGCCCTGGCTAGGCATATGGCTGCATGAGTTTTCTGGGTACTTGGTATTGAGAAGTACTGAAAGAAAAAAGGGAAACGTAGAACTTGACCTGAACACCTGGTCCTCTTTCAGTGTTCCCTATCTCAGTGAATGGCAACTTCATCCATTTACTTGTACAAACTGGGAACTTAGTGGTAACTATAGGCTGGAACCTGACACACCCTTCTCTTTCTGTTGCTCTCCTCTGTTTGCCATGAAGGGAGAGGAAACAGGTTGGAAGCTGAGGGCATGGGTGAAAACAGCTGCAGTCTCTCTCAAGATATTTTAATGGGCAGCTAAAAGTCAATCCTGCATGCAAGAAAATTCTAGAATGAAGAATTCTTTATGGCAGTTGTCCTACAGTTCCAAATTACTGCAGTAAACCTGAGAAACATTCATGAGCTCCAGGAAGCTTTTGGTTCTAAGAAAGAGATGCACAGTATCCTAAGTGTCATTTTTTACTTCTCCCTCAAAGGGAATCAAGACTACTTTAGGAAATGATAATAACCATAGAGGTTTATGAACCAAAATGCTTTTCATTTCTTTAAGTCTTATTCTAAAGATACAACTTGCCTTTAGTATAGATGTCATATTACTTTAATGTAGTTATGTTTTTGAAGAAAAAAAGAATGATAGAGAATACATGTACTAAATGAGTTTTCCATGTCTAGAGTGAGATTAGCTAACTTACCAAGTCAGCATAAACTAGGCACCAGTGTATACCCAATGGCAATTTCCAAAATTGTAAGCATAGTGCTAAAGAATAAATAAATAAATGATGAAGAGCTAACTTTTCAACCCACACACATTGACTGTTACTGAAAGTCATGAGATAAAAATCTTCCATTCTGTAATGATTGATTGAGTGTTGGTAATGGTTGAATTTAAAGAAGAACACACAAAAACATGCATCAGAGAATCTTTGGTTGTTTCATGGAGGTAATTTTGGTAATACTTTGACCCTTAAATTTTTTTATGGGAAGGTTTGAGAGTTTAGGGTCAAATTTTTGTGATTTCGACTAATGCTCATGGATCAATCCTCCAACAATATTGCTACATCAAAGTAACATAATCAAATAGAGGATTCTTCCACTGTGGCCCAATTCAGTTTCCAAAGTTGGACAAATGGGATAAACATGGAGGAAAGAGAGTTTATCATATAATAGCCAGAATACAATCCGGTCTTAAAACTTACCAATAAAGAAATAGGCATTTCAGCTGTTCAAATTAAATACAGCTAAAATGCTAAGATCACTCCTTGTGTATAAAGGAATACACAGTTTGTTTTCTGATTCTACCAACATTTATTATTTACTTTCTAGGTATTAGACACTGAGCTAGATGCTTAAAATACCTTAATAGAATATTATTTATGAATGTCTACCATCTTAAAATCTATTTCTTTTAAATACTCCTCAGTGCCCATATACATGTTTTAATTATTTTTATTGAAAATAGTTAAATATTTGAGTGCAGATATCTTTATTATAGAATGTCTTTTGTTCTTTTGGGTAGATGCCTAGTAGTGCTATTGCTGGATCAAATGGTATTTCTATTTTTAGCTCTTTGAGGTATCTCCAAATTCTTTTCCACAGAGATTGCACTAATTTGCAGTCCCACCAGCAGTGTAAGAGTGTGCCTATCTCTCCACATCCTTGCCAGCATTTGGTGTTTTGGGCTTTTTTGATAAAGGCCATTTTCACTGGGGTTAGGTGATACCTCATTGTGGTTTTGATTTGCATTTCCCTGATGATTAGAGATGTTGAGCATACGGCACTTACATGGTAGTAATACTCTTGGGGGGTTGGGGTGTTGGGGGTGGGTAAACTCACAAGTAATGGACGTGGTGAGTGTTGTAGGGGGGAATGGGCACGCCTCAAATCATGGTTTGGGTGTGGCAAAGTCATAACATGTAACCAAAATGTTTGTCCTCCCATAATACCCTGAAATAAAATAACATAAATACGGCTATAAAGCCAAAATGAAAATAGTTTAATAATTATACAATGTTTATTATAGAAAGATTCAGAAATAAAATCAAGCAAAACATTTCTGAAAATTATTCTTAATTTTATTACCCAGTAAAAACCATTGTATCTCCTGGGTGAACATGTTTCCAGGCCCGTTTTTATGCATGTACTTCATTTTATAGGGATATATTTGTAAAACAGTTTACGCTCTTTTCAACTTTCCTTCTTCGTAAGTGTAGTGTGCTGATTATTATTTAGCTTTGTCGTGATTACTCAGGATTATAAACATCAGTTTTTGGTCTGTTCTTGCTATATGAACTCTTTATTCTAGAGGTCTAAGAGAGGCTTCTGAGAGGCTACTTTTAATCTAAAGAGGACTTCAGGACATAGTGAAAGCAATACCACAATAGACCAAGAGTGCAAATGTTTAGACATCGTTCTGAATCACCTATAGTCTCCCACTTGCAGAAATGGTCTTTCTATAGGAAACTTCTCTGATTGGTATAGGATGTTTTGAAAGAATGATTCAGTGGGTATAAGCATAATTTTATGAATAGGTGACTTGAAAAAAATTGTGGTTAGGGGTTTAGCTATTGTTACTAGTAGGTAGACTAGTTGATGGTTTATATAAAGGTTATGATTTGAGGGATACTAGAAAATATATCAATAATATTTCTTCATATATATCTCTCACCGTTCACTTCAATGATGTACAACATTCACAATTAGAGTTACTTCCTGAGCATTTTAAGTCACTGTGAAAATGCAAATACATTTTATGGGAGGGAAAGTACCATCATCCAGAAACATCAGAGTTTGAATGAGAAACATAACTTGGCAAATAGTACAGTGTCTGTCATTAGAGGTGCATGACAACTCATTTGTTAATCGAATGTCAAAGAAGGGGCACAAAGGTTTTAATAAGCTTGAACAAAATGGCCCAGAAAGTGGGACAGAAAAACATCAAATACAAATAATGGCTGCTCTGCTGGTCTCAGTTTATGGAGTATGTAGTGTTCACAGCTTTTTGGAATGATCAGTATCCCAAATAGAATAGATGAGAAAAATGTGTTGTACTTCTTGCTACTTTGCAAAAGGTATTTATACAGGAGATTGAATTCCCTAATCCAATTTGAGTTGAATATTATTTCAGAGATGACCAGAGAAGAACTGGTTATCTTTAAGGGGAAGGAAAAGTACCCGATTTTCTCAATAGGGCTGAAGTTATTGCCAGATTTCAGCAAGACTGTTCTCACTTAAGGGTAATCCATAGTTACTTGAGTGGGAAAACAAAGCTCATTGTTAGTTGACTTATGGTTGGAACTTCAGATCAAGAATTTGCTTCTCTCTTTCTAGGGTACTCTACTTACAGGAATACTACTCTAGTGGAAATCGAGTGTAATGATTAACTGGATAGTAAAGTTAGACTGCTCAGCTTGGGAGCCAGAATCTACTTAACTTATCTAATGAGCCTGTTACTACCCGAGACACACAGATAAGACAACAAGGAAGTGGAGCAATATTTGATAAAGAGAAAAGAAATTGAGGACTTGTGGTGCCATCTTATCCAGGATTCAGGGGAGCATCCTGAGTAATGCATATCCAGAAAGGAGAGAAGTTAGGGAATCTTGAAAGGAAGGAGGTAGAAAGGCACCAAAGGGCAAGGCTGCTTCTGTATCACTTCACCATGGCTGGCACGGTACTCTTAGGCCTATGAAACATAGGAGATGTAGGAGTTTCAGGATATCACATTGGTTTTGCTTCTATTTTCCATTCTTATTGATGGTATTTATACTTCTCTGTATGTCCATTTGTATAGGCCAGAACATTTCATAATAACTCTGGATGAATAAAATAGGCTATAAGTGTTAATAAAAAATGCCGGGAAGTCAAAACTCAGTTCAGAATTTACTTTTGTGCCATCAACTTTTCTTTTTGCAGGTGTATATTTTAGTTATGAAAATTTCAATTACAGTATGAATATTAGGGGAAACCCAATAAAGGTAAAGTAATGCACTTTAATAGATGCACAAATGTAATACATGCATTTTTTATTTTAGAAATGCTCTTAAAAATATGTGGCTCTTTTCTGTGGTGAGAGAAAAGTTTTTAAAAAAAAAAAACAACAACTATGCATTCCAGGAAGCAGCCCAGTTTTAATTAAAAATGGCAGGCTAATTTTTCTCCCTCCCAGAGCCATTGGTATTTTGCCTTTGGGCTGTTGTGTAGACTTGTTTACCATTTGTCTGAATATAAATAACACTCATCTTCGCACTTGTATTTTCTTAAAGTTTGTCAGAATGGTTGTTGGTTATACCAGTAAATTAATTTCATATCTGGTGAGTGTGTATATGTACATATGTATGCTAGTTTATATATATGTATATATATCTCAGCTTATCAGCAGAGGCCTATTTTATCTTTTGTGTGAATGAAATAAGAAAACATGGTTGTGTTGTGGATCCCGAAGCTCACCCTCCAGTTGGATGATTTGCTAAAAGGACTTAGAGAACTTAGAAAAGCTGTGATAGTCATCATTATGGTCATTACAGTGAAATGATACAGATTAAAATCAGCAAAGGGTAAAGGTGCATAAGGCAGAGTCCAGGAGAGGCGGGCACAGGCTTCCAGTTTTCCTCTCCCAGTGGAGTCACATAGACAGTACTTAATTCTCTCAGAAACCATTT
This sequence comes from Varecia variegata, assembly GCA_028533085.1. NCBI lineage: Eukaryota > Metazoa > Chordata > Mammalia > Primates > Lemuridae > Varecia > Varecia variegata. The sequence continues at coordinate 93,939,432 of CM052457.1, read as the reverse complement.
GTGACAACATGTGAAAAATGTTGTTAAACAGGATAGCTCACCTGAGACTTGGTGGCCAGGGTTTTATAGGGGGTCAGCCACATAGGCATGGAGTGCATGACTGACCTTAGCTACTCAGTCTCCAGCATCCCTCCTCCCCAACCCCCATCAAACTGATACAGTGTGGCTCAGGGCCTCAGGTGTTCACCATAAATCACATTATTAGCATATTCTATCTGGTATGGCCCAAGGCTCTAGGTATACAAAAACAATCTTATCAGGCAGGATATTCTAAGAACTTAGAGGTGATATATCTCCTAGGAGCCTATTAAAGGTCAGTCCTAAGGACCTTTGGAATGTGCAGGATTTGGACAACCCAGGCCTGCTGAGTTGACCCTTTACTACACAACGGTGGCGCCAAATACAAAGGGTTTTCGCGTAAGGCTGAATGAGTGCTGAATTATTTCTTTGGGAAAAGTGTGAAGACAGCATGGTTCCTTTGCTTTCAAAATTTTGGAGGCAAGTAGACAACATCACCTTACCTCACAGGTGCCTTTTCTGTCATGTACATGTTCCAAGGGGAGACTAACAAGCATTATGAATGTCAGCACCAGAGGCATGATTTGTGGAATACCCAGTACCACTAGTATTATGTATGTTATATTTTTCTTTAGAGGGCCCCGTGTCAATGTTAAAATACTACATGGAAGGGTAAACACCATCTAGTTAACTATTTGTTTGTGTGTGTAAATTTCTTTATTCTGTTATACAGTGTATAATCTAGCAGAGAAGAAACTCACAAGGGAATGATGAATGGGAGCATTTTAGTTGGGAAAAGTGGGAAGAAAGATCTGGAGTAAAGAATGCTAAAATTGGTTAAGCTCGTGACTACAGGGATTCCTGAGAATCAAGGGAAAATTCTGGGGACAGAGTACATATGGAGGATGTTCAGTAAGTATTAATTCAACATGAAGATATATTTCTTCAACTTGCAATTTTTTTGGAAGGCATAGCACAAGGATAAGATGTGTTTTTTAGCCTTGTGTTTACCTGTCACTCTCACTTGGTTTCAAACATTTATTAATAGAAGAATATAATGGATATTTACAATATTTGGGTATCCATGGCTTACATCTAAGACTTCCTACCTTTGATAACAAGATTAATTCCAGACCCCACCTCTTGGTGTAGAGCATAGCTGGACACAGTGGTGGGAGTTTAAAGGAAAGCCATGTCACTGTGATTGCTGAAAGGTGATCTGGAGTATAGCATAACAAACCTGATTCTATTCAACATAGAGCAAGGTTTAGGAAAAATACCAGTTTGCTTTTGTGGTATGAAAGTACAATTTTATGTCTACATAATCTGAATTACCCAGAAAATATAAAATTGTTATTCAAATGGTATTCTAGAACTAAACTAAGTCCTCTGTGATTTGAATCCTAAATGTATAGGAGGGCACATTTAAGCAGCATTTGGTAAACACAGATCTGAATAAATTTGGACCTTTACTATTAATAGTTATGGCCGAACATGTTTAATGCTCAGAAAACTTCATAAGAATAACTTGTCAAAACAGTAAAATATACTGAAAAATTTTGGAAGAGGATCTGAAGTAGTAATTCAGTTTTATGTTTGTCTTTTTTCTTTATAGAATGCAGGATTTCTTGTAATTCAGGTCCTGCCAAGTTGGTTGCATAACAGAACATCCTGTATTTTCTTGGTAATTAATTTATGAAATTGTTTTAGATTTTTTAAAATGAGGGATTGTTTTGATACTTGTTCTATTTTGCAAATATATTTTACTTTTATACTGTACAATTTAAAGACTGTGTGGCTTTCACTTAAATAGCGAGCCATGTGATTCTAATTTTTCTTCCATCCATTTTCCCCTTTTTCTCCTTTATTCTTTCCTGCTGCTCTCATATTTGC
>CM052457.1:93891174-93937021 GCA_028533085.1 Varecia variegata | reverse complement strand
ATTGTAGAATGACTTATGTTCTTCTGGGTAGATGCCCAATAATGGGATTGCTGGATCAAATGGAAGGTCTACTTGAATCTGTTTAAGGAATCTCCATATTGCTTTCCATAAGGGCTGTACTAGTTTACAGTCCCACCAGCAGTGTAAGAGAGTTCCTGTCTCTCCGCATCCACGCCAACATGTATTGATTTGGGACTTTCTGATAAAGGCCATTCTCACTGGAGTTAAGTGATATCTCATTGTGGTTTTGATTTGCATTTCCCTGATGATTAGAGATGTTAACTGTGAAACATTTACTCATAGTGGTTTTAACCTGTATTTCTCTAGTAATAAATGGTGTTGAGCACTTTTTCAAGTATTCACTGGCCTTATTTTTGTGAAATGGCCAGCACTTTGGCTAATTTTTATTGGATTATATGCCTTTTTATTATTGTAGGAGTTCTTTCAAAGTTCTAAATACAAGTGTTTTCTCAGATAATATGCACTGGAAAAATATTCTTCCATTCTGTGGCTTTTCTCTTTACTCTTTTTGCCCCAGCTTTGTTGAGGTATGATTAATAAGTCAAAATTGTATATAATTAAGGTGTACAACATGATACTTTGATATATGTATATACATTGTGAAATGATTATCACAATCAAGCTAATTAACATGTATATTACCTCACATGGCTACCATTTCCTTGTTGAGAACACTTAAGATCTAATTTCTTAGCAAGTTTCTAATATACAACACATTATTAACTAAGGTCACCATGCTGTACGTTAGATATCCAGAACTTATTCATCTTATAACTGAAAGTTTGTATACTTTGACCAACATCCTTTCTATTTTCCCACACCTCCCAGCCCCTGGTAACCACCATTATACTTTCTGTGTGAGTTTGACTTTTATAGATTCCACGTATAAGCGAAATCATGAAAAACTTGTCTTTTCTTATTTCTCTTAGCAACACACACACACACACACACACACACACACACACACACACAGGTTTATTATTTTTTATCTGAAATGCTTGAGACCAGATGTGTTTTGGATTTTGGGTTTTTTGGATTTTGGAATATTTGTATATACATAATATCTTAGGGATATAACCAAAGTCTAAACACAAAGTTCATTTACGGCTCATACACACCATATTGCCTTGTGGCAATTTTATAAGATATTTTTAATAGTTTTGTGCATGAAACAAAACTTTGCAACTTAGCACATGAAGTCAGATGTGGAATTTTCACTTGTGGCATCATGTCAGTGCCCGAAAGGTGTTGAATTTTAGAGATTGCAGATTTCAAATATACAAATTAAGGAAGCTCAACCTGTAACATTTTCTTTATCCATTTGTTTGTTGATGGTCACATAGGTTATTTCCATATTTTGGCCCTGTTGAATAATGTTGCAATGCACATAGGAGAACAGACATGCCTTTGAGACAGTGATTTTATTTTCTTTGGAAATTTAACCAAAAGTAGGAGTGCTGGATCATGTGGTAGTTCTATTTTTAGTTTTTTGAGGAACTTCATACAGTTTTCTATAGTGGCTATACTAATTTGCATTCTCACCAACAGTGTGTGAAGATTCCCCTTTCTCCACATCCTCGCCAGCATCCATTATTCCCTGTCTTTTTGATAAAAAGCCATTTTAACTCAGATGATATCCCATTGTGGTTTTGATTTGATCAATTTCTTTGATTACTGATACTTAGCATTTTTTCATATACCTGTTGGCCATTTGTATGTTGAGAAATACCTATTCAGGTCTTTTGCCCACATTTGATTGGATTATTTGTGGGGTTTTTTTGCTGTTGCTTGAGCTCCTTATATATTCTGGTCATTAATCCCTTGTCATAGGAATAGTTTGCATATATCTTTTCCCATTCTGTGTATTGTTTCTTCATTTTGTTGACTATTTACTGTGCAGAAGCTTTTTAGCTTGATGCAGTCCCTATTTTTGCTTTGTTGCCTGTGCTTTTGAGATCTTATCCCCAAATCTCTTCCCAGACCAATGTCCTAGCACATTTCCCCAGTGTTTTCTCATAGTAGTTTCATAGATTCAGGTCTTACATTTGTGTCTTTAATCCATTTTGATTTTTATATATAGTGAGAGATAGGGGTCTAGTTTCATTCTTCTGCACATGGTTATCCAGTTTTCCCAGAGCCATTCATTGGAGAGACTGTTCTTTACCTATTGTTTGTTCTTGGTGCTTTTATCAAAAATGAATTGGCTGTAAATGTGTGGATTTATATCTGATATATCTATTCTGCTCCATTGGTCTATGTGTCTGCTTTTATGCCAGTACCACCCTTTTCCTAGGAAAATAGTGAATATTCCACTTACCATTTAGCATATCGTAAAGCATAGACATGAAAGCAGAAGTGTGGTAAAACCCCAGGTTCTTCTCCGTTCCTGCGGTTCCTGGAGATAGGCCTGTTTCCCCTCAGGAAACATCCTTTCACTTTCTATTTCTGTGCAAAATAGCATGCAATAATAGCTGCTTGTGTGGAAATGCTAAGTGTCTGTCATCACTCTGTCACACCAGCCCTGATTCTTCAATTCCTCCAAGCAAGGAGCCAAAGAACCAAGACAACACCCTTCCAAACTCAACCCTGACAGTACTGATTTTTATATGTTGCTTTTTTTAAAATTTCTAAATATTACCAGGGGTACAAATGTTTTGGTTACATGGATTGCTTTTGTACTGCTTGAGTCAAAGTTATAAGTGTGCACATCACCCAGATAGTATACATTTTTAGGTGTGATTTCACCCATTCCCTCCTCTCCCCTCCGACCTGCTTGATTTCCCTTGAGTTTTACTACCATCTGTGCATATGAGTGTTGATCAATTAGTTTCAATTGAATAGTGAGTACACATGGTGTTTGTTTTTCCATTCTTGCAATACTTCACTTAGGAGAATGGTCTCCACTTCCATCCAGACTGTTGCAAAAGGTATGAGTATTGACAGACACTTAGCACTAAATGTGTGTGTGTGTGTGTGTGTGTGTGTGTGCCCATAAATTGATGGGCACTTGGCTTGATTCCACATCTTTGTGATTGTGAATTGTGCTACAAGAAACATTCTAGTGCAGGTGTCTTTTTGATAAAATGGCTTTTTTTTCCTTTGGGTAAATACCCAGTAGTGGATTGCTGGGTAAAATGGTAGGCCTACTTTTAATTCTTTCGGGAATCTACCTACTATTTTCCATAGAGGTTGCACTAGTTTTCAGTCCCATCAACAGTGTATGTGTGTTCCCCTCTCTCTGCATCCATGCCAGCATCTATTGTTTTGGGACTTTTTTTCATAAAAGCCATTCTCATTGGGGTTAGATGCTATTTCATTGTGGTTTTGATTTGTATTTCTCTGATTAGTGACGTTGAGGATTTTTTCATATGTTTATAGGCTGTTAGACTATCTTCTTTTGAAAAGTTTCTATTAATGTCTCTTGCCCACTTTTTAATGGGGTTGTTTGATTTTTTTTTTCTTACTGATTTTCTTGAGTTCTTTGTAGATTATGGTTATTAGCCCCTTATTGGCTATAATAGCATGCAAATATCTTCTCCCATTTTGTAGGTTGTCTGTTTGCCCTGTTGATTATTTCCTTGGCTTTTGCAGAAGCTTTTTAATTTTAATTTAATCAAGTCCCATTTACTTATTTTTGTCATTGCTGTGCTTGTCATTGGGGTCTTCTTCATAAATTCTTTGTCTAGGTCGATATCTAGAAGGGTTTTTCCAACATTTTATTCTAGAATTCTTATGGTTTCATGTCTTAGATTTAAGCCATCTGGAATTAATTTTAGTGAGTGGTGAGAGAGATGATCCTGTTTCAATCTTCCACATGTGGCTATACAATTTTCCCAGCACCATTTATTGAAATAGGGATTCTTTCCCAGTGTATATTGCTGTCTACTTAGTCAAAGATCAGATGGCAGGATGTGGATGGTTTTATATCTGGGTTCTCTGTTCTTTTCCATTGGTCTATGTCTCTGTTCTTGTGCCAGTACCATGCTGTTTTAATTACTATAGCCTTGTAGTATAGCTTACAGTCTGGAAAAGTGATACATCCAGATTTGTTCCTTCTGCTTAAGGTTGCTTTGGCTGTTCAGGCTCTTTTCTGGTTTCAAATGAAGCATAGAATTATTTTTTCTAGATCTATGAAAAATGATGTTGTTATTTCGATGGGGATTGCATTAAATCTCTAAATCACTTTGGGTAGTATGGACATTTTAACAATATTGATTTTGCCAATCCATGAACATGATGTTTTTTCCATTTGTTTACATCAACTGCAATTTCCTTCCTCAGTGATTCATAGTTCTCCTTGTAGAGATATTTTACCTCCTTGGTTAAATATATTCTGTATGTTGATTTTGTATCCTGCAACTTTTCCTGAATTCATTTATGAGTTATAATATTTTTTTGTTGGAGTCTTTAGATTTCTCTGAATATAAGATCATGTCATCTACAACAAGGCTAATTTGACTTCTTTTCCAATTTGGATGCCTTTTATTTCTTTCTTTTGCCATTGCCTAATTATTCTGACTAGGACTTTCAGTATCATGTTGAATAAAAGTGGTGAGAGTAACCTTCTTTGTCCTGTTCCAGATCTTACAGAAAAGGCTTTTAATTTTTCCCCAATCAGTATGATGTCAGCTGTGCATTTGTAATATATGGCCTTTATTAGAGGTATTTTCCTTCTATATCTCATTTTTGAGGGTTTTTAACATTAAGGGATGCTGAATTTTTATTGAATGGTTTTTCAGCATCTATTGAAATGATCATATGGTTTTGTCTTTGGTTCTGTTAATGTATCACATTTATTGATTTGTGTACATTGAAACATCCTTGCGTCCCTGGGTTGCATCCTACTTGATCATGGTAAATGATCTTTTTAATGTGTTGTTGAATTGAGTTGGCTAGTGTTTTGAGGATTTTTGCATCTGTGTTCATCAGTGATATTGTTCTGTAGCTTTCTTTTTTTTTGTTGTGTCCTTGTCTGATTTTGGTATCAGGCTAGTGCTGGCTTCATAGAAGGAGTTTGGAAGTATTCTCATGTTTTCAGTTTTTTTTGAAGAGTTTGAGTATAATTGAGATTAGTTCTTCTTTAAATGTTGGGTAGAATTCAGCAGTGATATTATTGGGTTGTGGGCATTTCTTTTGTAGGAGACCTTATTACAGCTTCAATCTCATTACTCATTATTAGTTTTCTGAGGTTTGTTTTCTATATCTTCATGGTTCGATCTTCATAGGTTATATGTGTCTAGGAGTTTATCCATTTCTTCTGGGTTTTCCAATTTATTGGCATATAGTTGTTTATAATAGCCTCTGATGATTCTTTGTATTTCTGTGGTCTCATTTATTAGGTCTCCTTTTTAATTTCTGATTTTATTTATTTGGGTCTTTTTTTACTTAGCCTAGCTAAAAGTTTGTCAATTTTATCTTTTCCATAAACTAACTTTTCATTTCATTGTTCTTTTGTATTTTTTTAATCTCAATTTCATTTTTTTCTCTCTCATCCTTACTATTTCTTCTACTAATTGTGAGTTTGGTTTGTTCTTGCTTTTCTAGTTTGAGGTGCATCATTAGGTGGCTTATTTGAAGTCTTTCTACTTTTTTGATATAGGTGTTTACTGCTATAAATGTCCCCCTTAGTATTGCTTTTTTCTGTATCCTATAGATTTGGGTGTATTTGCATTCTCATTACTTTGTTTAAAGAAACTTTTAACTTTCTTCTTAATTTCTTAATTGACACATTGGTCCTTCAGGAGCATGCTGTTTAATTTTCATGTGTTTGTATAGTTTCCGAGGTTCCTCTTGATATTTATTTCTAGTTTCATTCCATTGTGGTCAGAGGAGATACTTGATGATTTCAGCTTTTTTGAATTTTTTGAGACTTGTTTTGTGGCCTAAGATATGGTCTTTTCTGGAGAATGTTCTATGTGATGATGAAAAGAATGTGTATTCTGTATCAGTTGGCTGAAATGTTTTGTAAATGTCAGGCCTATTTTATCTAGTGTGTAGTTTATCTTCAGTGTGTCTTTGTTGACTTTCTGTCCGGATGATCTGTCCATCACTTAGAGTGGGATGTTGAAGTCCCCTACTATTATTGTATTGCAGTCTCTTTCCCTTTAGATCTATCAATGTTTGCTTTATATATTTGGGAGCTCTGTTGTTGTATTCATAGACATTTATAATTGTTTATACTGTTGTTCATTGACGCCTGTATCATTATATAGTGACCTTCTTTGTCTCTTTTTATACTCTTTATCTTGTAGTCTATTTGTCTGATATAACTATACCTACTCTTACTATTATTATTATTTTTTTTTTTGGTTTCCCATTGCATGTTCTCTGTGTGTCAATCTGGTCTAATTTGTTAATTGTTTTATTGAAATTTCTATATTTTTGTTTGTTTTTCTATTCTATCACTTACTGAGATAATTGTATTAAAATTATCCAGGTAGTTTGTCTATTTCTATTGTCAATGCTACAAAAATTTCCCTTGTATATTTCAAAGCGATATTATTAGGTTCATATAAATCTAGAATTTTTTATCTTCGTAATGGATTGACCACTTTATCATTACGAAGCATCCCTCTGTGTCTTTAGCAATGTTTCTCTCCTTAAAAATTTACTTTGTTATTATAGCTATAACTGCTTTCTTTTGTTTAGAGTTGCATGGCATATCTTTCCTATCCTTTTACTTTCAGCCTACTGTGTTTTTGTATTTAAGATGTCTCTCTAACAAGCATATATATTTGTAATTTATTTAGTCAGAAAATTATTTAATTGGAGTATTTTATTTATTTATGGGCATTATAATTAGTAATATATTTGAGTTTAATTCTATATTGCTAAATCCTTCAGGTGTCCTCCATTTGTTTTAAGTTATTTTTGTCCTTTTTCTTGTCTTGCCTTCTTTTGGATTGACTAGTTTTTTGTTATTTTTCAGCTTGCATTAGCATGGTAACTATATGTTCTTTTATTATTATTTTAGTGGATACCATGGATATTACAGCATCAGTCCTTGGCTTATTCCAATCTTCAGGCACAGTAATTCCTTTTAAACCCTTTTTCAATTCATATGCTGTTATAATTGTGTGTTTTAAATCTCTATATAGTTTAAACTTTACAAGATATTATTGATGATGTTTAATAGTCAGTATTCATCTGGATTTACCTATATATTTATGCTTTTCAATCTCTCTTTTTTTTTCTTCTTCGCATCTGGGACTATTTTCCTATTCCCAAACAACACCATTTTACCATATTTGTCAATGTGAGTCTTGATGGTGAAAAATTCTCTTGCTTTTTTTTTTTTAAGATAAAAATGTCTTTTTCTCCTCACTTTCCTTCTTAAAGGATCTTCTTTGCCTGTTATAGAATTCTGCATTGGCCATTATTTTCTTTCAGCACTTTGAGGTTTTCTAAAATGTTTCTCCTGGATTCTTCTGGCTCTGTTGAGGCAAGTGGTCAGACTAATTATTAATACTTGGAGCATAAAATATCTTTATTCTTTGATTTCCTCTTTTATTTCTTGGTTTTAATGGAGATAAAATTCACCATTTTAGCTACTTCATAATATATAATTCAGTGGGTATTCTGAGTTTAAAAAAAATTTTTTTTTGTTTCTCATCATTTATTATGATGTACCCATGTGTGATTTTATTATTATATTTACTGTTTGGAATTCATCTTTCTACTGTACTATCTTTCATTTGATTTCTTTCTCTAGTTTTAGAAAATTCTTATTTATTATGTCATCACACATTGCTTCCCATCTACTCTTTTCCTCCCTTTCCCTTTTGAGACTTATTTTCACCTAACCTTTTGTTTTCCATGCTTTTTTCTGCCTATTTTCTTCTGACCTATTTTCCAATTCACTGAATTTCTTTTCAGGTATATTTAATTTTCCATTAAATTCATTTGAATTTCTCATTTTGGTTATTGTATTTTTAGTTCTAGATTTCTTGTAGGTTCAGTTTTTTTCCAAATATTCTTAATATTTTCTTTTCTTTCTTTGAATATATTTATCATGAATATTTGAAAATCCAGGTTTGATATCTCTATCTTTATTTTCTGAATTTTCTTTTGGTTTTCTATCATGTTGTCTTCTGATCTGTGTGCTCATTTTATATATATATATATATTATATTATAAAATATATATATTTTTTATTTCAGAATATTACGGGGGTACAAACAGTTTAGTTATATAAATTGCTTTTGTACCATTTGAGTCAAAGTTATAAGTGTGTCCATCACCCAGATAGTGTGCATTGTATCTGTTAGGTGTGAATTTACCCATTCCCTCGTCCGTTCTCCCACCTACTAGATTTCTGATGAATGCTATTTCCATATGTGCACATAAGCATAGATCAATTAGTACCAATTTAATGGTGAGTACATGTGGTGTTTTTCCATTCTTTTGATGTCACTTAGAAGAATGGTCTCCAGTTTCATCCAGGTTAATACAAGAGGTATTAGTTTACCATTTTTTTTATGGCATACATATACCATGGTATACATATACCACATTCTACTAATCTTTTATTTAGTGCTGGATATTGTACATAAAATATATAGAACGAATTTGAGCCCTAATATTACATTATCTTTTTTTAAGAAAAGATTACTTGCTCTTCCTGTTTTAACTGGCAGATGTATGCCTGTGGGAACTCACAGCCCTGGGTCATTTTAATCCAATCTTAGTGACTACTAGGCCTAGTCCCTGAGACAGCTGGTCTAGCTCTAGTCCATCCCTTTTCCTAGGACATAAACCCTTGTGGGTCCAACCTCTACCCCCTGATAGACTCTTGACTTCAGGTTTTCTCCCCTAACCTCATCAGATTTTCAAAATCATCATTTAATTTCTCAGCCTTTCAACAACTGCCTATTCTGGAATCAAAAGTCCAGCTCACTTGTCTTGGTTTCCTTCTCCTTTTGTATCTTGGCTCCCCAATTTTTTGGTCACCTTTTTAGTTCTCTCATGCATTCATAGAAATTTTTAATATATTTATTCCAGGTTTTTTTGTTTCAGGGGAAAGTTAGTCATTACTCTTTATTACCTAGTTCACCTTTATACAAAGTAGAAATTTGCTATTTGTTTTAAAAATATCCTTATTTGGCCATTAAAAATTTGCAACATTTTATAAGATTCTCAGACTTTTTTGTAGATATTTTAGTTATCCATGAAATCTATTAATTTAAGAGCTACTGATTAAAGGGACACAAAAGAAAAACAAGTATACCAGTTCCTATAATCAAAGAGCTTTCTATGTAGCTAGGAAATCATATTTAAAATGGATAAAGCAATTAGTGACTTGTGACTTGTAGAATGCTGTATATATGTAAGGCTTTGATTGGGTAGCCCAACCTCCAAATAGCAGTTAGGAATTCAGGCAGAAGATAGGGCTGCAGCTATGGTTTGAAAGATGGAAAATAGCCAGAGGGAGGGGGAAGGGTATCTCTAGCAGGGAACAACATAATCTCAGGCTTAGTTGTCATTGAACAGATTTAATTTATACCTTGATGACTGAATAGTTTATCCCTTAATCCTTCTTTCTCTTGGTTTGTTGTTAATATTAATCAGGCTATACTGAAAGCTTGGGAATTCATGGGTGATACATGTGTTAATTTGACTGCCTGTGATTTCTTTAGCAGACCCAGGGGTTCAGCTAACACGTAGGTGATTGTATAAAGTCTACATAGTTCCCCTTCTGTGTGTTTTGCAGTCAGCCCTATCTCAGGAGAAACTGAGCTAATCCAGCTATTTCCATCTAATGTTCACTTGGAGAAATCCTGTGTATTTACTTTCCTGCCTTGGTACTGGAATGAGACATTTGTGACTATAAGCCTAAATCATAATTTACACTGGTAAAGATTGAGAAGGACCCACATTATACCTGCCTATTCAGAACGCTGATTTTACCTGGTTGAAGTGACTGCTTTTTAGAGGTCCATATTTTTCTCTGTGAATTTGCTTAAGATGAATGAGGCATCTTGTGCAACTCCTAAGAGCATGAAGCCTCTATTTTTTAGATACTCAGTGAGTCTGAATCTCTGGTGGTGGTGGTGGGGACTCTAAATTTTACTTCATAAACTGAAATGTGCAAGAAATATTTTATGCCTCTTTTCAATCAAATTTAACCTGCAATGAGCCCCCGATTGGTTAGGCTGGTTGGAAATTTAGTTTCAACTATTATTGTTACTTTGTATTATCCATCTACTTCCTGCACTGTGCAATGACTCTGGGATGCTAGTACAGAACAGGACATATAGGGAGGACTCTTTGATCTTTGGTTCATATTGATCACTACTGACATACTCCTCATCCAAGCCTGCACAGTCCCTTGAAGGTAAGTTCCACTGTGGCTTCCATGGATTTTTGCTAACTCTTAGAGCCACGGTTCACAGGATTTAGTCTTTTTGGATACTACTATTCACCTGTTTTCCTATGAAGTCCTGCTACCTTCCCAGGGTGCTGTGAAGGAGAAAGCATCTTCTGCAGGTCTATTTGGTGGTTAAGAATAAGAAAAAATAAATTTTAAAAAAAGGAGAGAGCATTCAAACACGGTTCCCTCCTTAGTCTTTTAGAATTGTTTCTTCTTTCAGAGTCAAGATGAAAGTGTAATGGCAGGTACTATAAAGTTACCTCAAAACTGTGCTACTGGTAGAAATCTTTTTCTTCCACTGCATGAAAGGGAGTTGTAGGGACTGGGAAAGTATGAAGATCATTGGGGCAGAGGTTGGACTTTACTATCATCAGTTCATTTACCTATTTGGTGTCAGGCCCTAAGCAATGGATAGATAAGATCTGGTCTGTACCCTCAGGGAGATTCCGTTCAAGAAGATAGTGAAGATACAGTGGGAAAAGGGGCCCTTTATTATTATAGTACTGATCTCAACTTCTGAGCTTAAATCTCAGCTCTGAATTTGCCTTTTTCAGTTTCATTGGTAGTTATAAATCAGTCTTTGGGGGTGCTTAGCCTGTAACTGTGGGAATGGATGAGTGTGTCTATTTTTATACTAGGTGTTCCTGGGCTTTGGCCTCAAAGTATAAAACTGTGTGGCTCAGGCACTTTCTGAAATCTCTGGCTTTACAAAACTTCCTGCTGCAGATAAGGACACTGACTTCTCTTATCTGCTTGTCCCTAGGTGCCACTCTCTGTCGAGATACTGACTTTACCTGCAGAGCTAGATTGCTTTTATCCCTGAGCTATATACTGCAGACACTCAAGGTTAGTGCCAGGAGAGGAGAAAGGGTAATTATTTCTAGGGAAGAGAATTGTGTAGGTGGTAGTTTAAAAAACGTGGGGCTAGAGTGGTATTTAGTCAAATATGGCTGCCAAACAGCAATAAAAGAGAGCCTTTTGGCATCTTTTTCAAAGAGCTCAACAATGACATGCTTTGTGCTCTGGCAGTTACTCTAGAGAAAAATGTTTAAAGTGTTTCAGCCTTTAAAAAAAAATCTCTCACCTGTTTGAGTTGTATATCACGTTTTTAAGGCCTCTGGAATACTAAGAGTATCAGGTTTTTATTAATTCAGTGATGCTGCATTGTAAATCAGACGGTTTACACCCTGGGCCTATACCATTTTAATTTTCCAATCATCTGAGCAAACTGCAACTATTATTTGATAAGTATCTGAATGTTTTTCTTGTCAAGTATATATTTATCTTAAACTTGGTCCTGGAGAAACCCTTTCAAGTGTAATTTTGACTTTATGTTTTGTAAACCTCAATTGATTGTTTTTTTTTTTTTTTACTTTTTTTCCCATCCTTTTTTATTATATTTTTTTAATTTCAATTTTTTATTTTAGAGTATTACAGGGGTACAAATGCTTTGGTTACATAAATTGCCTTTGCATCGCCTGACAAGCATGCCCATCTTCCAGACAGCACACACCACAACCTTTAGGTGTGGATTTACCCATCTCCCCTTCTGGATTCCCTTTTAGAGTTGTATCCCCTTTAATAAATGTGAGTAAGTCTAAATGGAACTTGTAGAAAGAGCTCTTAAAATTGCCTTAATGACTTTGGGGCATCAACGTTGCAGGCATCTGTTTTCATTTTGGCAGAGAGAAATTAATCATGAGCAATAAGCATGTTAAACCACATTCCCCTAGCAGAATATCGGCTTCTTACATATCTGTCTTCCTGTCACTTGAGATCTATCTGTGTGAGAGAAAAGGGCAACTGGCATAAAACTGGAGAGTAGGTATAGGAAAGCGTATCATTTCCCTGATTTTTCACACTGGATAGTTCTCGTCTTTAGCTTTTATGCTTTCTATATCATGACAAAACCTGATCTTAGGAAGGAATCAGAACATATTCTTAGTAGAGTCTGAGTAACTTAATAGCTTAACATGTCACTATCCCAAGGGATTTGCATTTTAATAAGCTAACAAAGCCCCAAATAAAGCAATTCACAGGAGATTTTCAAGCTTCAGTCCTCCAGTGGAGAGAGTATTTCATTGGCCAATTGTATCTTTCTGCATCCCCCCCCCCCAGTCACCATTTGGGGTCTCCTTAGTTTCTTTTCTACATCTGGTCCTGACTAGTATCCATGCTGAGTGGCAGTTGAACTGTAGATGACCAAATATTTGACACTGTGTGCGTATTGGAGGATGGGGGAAATAGGGGCTAGGGGGTGGGAGGGGAATGGAGATGCAAAGAGGAGAAGCGTTGATAAGAGAGGAAGTCCGCCATTACACGTATACCCATTGTGGGCTGATTGGGGCTATTTGTTGTGGAAAGATGGAAAAGCAAGCATAATTCCTAGTTCATACAAGAAGAATCTTATGACTCTCAGGATTAAATAATATAAAGGTGTGGAATTTTATTAAACTACATTTTGAGTCAGGCCAATCTAGGCCTGTATATCATCCTAACTTATCCTCATCTGCATATTCCTGGATGAATCTTTTTACTGGCTCCAGCCTTGAATTTATCAAATGTAAAATGACAGTGATGCCAACCTACTGTTAAAAGGATGCCACGAAAAACAAATTAGATAATAGATATAAAAGCACTGCGCAAACCCAAAAGCTATAAAGTGCTATATAAAGCTGAGATGTTTGTAACATGGGATAATCACTTAAGAGTATTCAGATGATGTCTTTGATGCTTCCTTTTCTTCCAAAACTATATTGCCTTTCACGTGTTTGGCTGGGAAAGGCCACCCCGGTGTTAACAGTGTTGGCATAGCATGGCTAAACAGAGATAGTAGTGCTCCTGGGAAGTCACACAGGTCCCTACACTCAGAAGGGCCCTATACTTGGCTTAATGCTCTGCTATCACCATCTCAAAACTCTTAATTTTTGAACAAGAGGTCCTATGTTTTCATTTTGCACTTAGTCCTCAAAATTATGTAGTTGGTCTGGCTCTTTGGCTGCTCTCTGTTCCTTTGTGTACAGTCATGGGAACCAAAAGTTCCTTTATGGCCCTGGGGGTAGGGACATAAGGAAGTTAGCTGAGAGTCTGGCTGGGAAGTTTGCCAGAAGGGGTTCAGTGGCAGGGCTGAAGTGGCTCTATAGATGAGGGTTATGAGGTGGTTAGCCTGGGCTGAAGACCAAATGTGAGTCACAGGCAAACATCCAGCTGTCCCTGTGTTTAACAAATGCCATGTTGGAGCCTCAGCAGCAGCAAGGATCATCAGGCCCTAAACATGCTAAGAGAAAACAACTCAGAGTTCGTCAATCTCTGACTACATCACCAAATGCCAGCAGAGTGAGCAGTGACCAGTCAGACAAGGCACATTGCCACAGAGACCGAAAGAATCAGGAAGTCGGAGGACAGTTACAAGGATCTGTGCACATTATAAACCCTCCCCCACATTTCCTTCTGTCACAAGGTTATGTAAATGGTTACACTGAAAAAGTAAAACTCAATAAAGTTAATTTATAAAGCATCTGTATTCTTCCCATCTCCCTTACTGCCTGCTCAAACCTGCTTGTGGTAGTTTGGTTCTTCTCTTGCCACTGGAGGAAATGTTGGCAGATTCTAAAGCTCTTAGATAATTAAAAGTCCTTTGGTCACATCTTGCCATAAGAATTGTCTCATTTCCAGAATTGAAATGTCAAGTCCTGTGTAATAGTCAATATTCTGAACTTCAGTTGAAGTTAAAGCTTTTCTCCTTCCTGAGAATGGTCTGTTTCTGACTTGGAGACCTTTAGAAGAAAAAGGAGCACATTTTAACCATCTTTTTCTACTTTTCATTGTGCATCTCCTCTCTCCCCTTCCTCTAATTTGATAGCCATTGTTTATGAACCCTTTGGGTCATAGTAAGTAGAAGCATGAGAAGGGAAAAAAAAGTCTTACCTGAAAGGTATTATTGTCATCTGACTTCAATGTCCTGCTTGATAGGTATTTAAACCCGACTCTTCAATTGTCTTCAGGGGTTATTTGGTGATATCTTACCTCTAGGTTCCTTAACAAAGTGGAAAGTCTCTCTTCTGTATGGCCATTAAAGAACTACCTCCCATTCCTGCCAATTCCTGATTTTGATAATATACCTCCAGCTTCTTTCTGCTGAAGTCCCATTCTTCAGGCTGGAGGCCCTCTTGGGAAAGAGTATTGAAGGAAGCTCACTTCTGGTCTGTAATAGGCTGAATAATGGTCTCCAAAAGATAAGAATTTCCACATCTCTGGGACCTGCAAATATGTTACCTTATGCGATTAAAGGGACTTTGCAGATGTGATTAAGGATTTTAGATGAGGATATTATCCTGGATTATCTAGGAGGGCCTGATGTAATGAAAAATGTCCTTATAAGAGGGAGGGAGGAGAACAGAGGTAAGGGAAGGTAGTATGACAATGGAAGTAGATATTGGAGTGATGTGGCCAAAAGCCAAGGTATTCTGGCAGCCTCTAGAAGCAGGAAGAGATAAGGAACAGATTCTTTAATGGAGCTCTCAGAAGGAAGCAGCTCTGCCAACACCTCAACATTAGCCCTGTAAGACTCATTTTAGACCTCTTAAATCTGGAATGATGAGATAATAAATTTGTGGTGTTTTAAGCCACTCCGTTTGTGGTAATTTGTAAGGGAGTAATAGGAAGCTAATACATGGTCCAAACGAGATACTAATACATCATTTATGTGGACAAATTCTGAGAGGATAGGCCACTGTCAGTGTCCCATACTTTTTTCACTGTATTGTCAGAGCAGCTAGCCAACCATAACTCTTGCCCTTTAGATTTCCAAGTTAGACAGTAGGCTCCTGTGACCTCCAAATGGCAGACAGCAAAAAAGTAAGCTCTTTGACTCTTTTTGAGGTCCCTCTTACTTCTTACTTGGTTTGGGGTGAGGGGAAAACACCACCAATCCCTTCTCCTATGGGGAGAAGGAAGAGTAATATTACAAGAAATCAACAATTATTTATGAAAGATACTTTTTCTTTCCAATTTCTAACCTGTCTTCAAACTCAACTCTTTATGCCAGAGGTGAATATTTCACTAAGGGTTGCAAGACAGGGTTTGGACACCTCTTTCAAAATTGTTGCATTGGTGGTTCGATAACCTCACTTTGAAATATAGGCATACTTGCCAAGTGTTTTTTTATTCTTAGCCTTTTGAGGTGGCAGATTACACAAATTGAAAGGGCCCCAGTTTAATGTCTCCTTACACTCACGAAAGTCCTCTCATTAAAGCCTACTTGCCATCTTGGAGATGAGCAGAGCAGGGGAGATAGAGCATTTTAAAGACTGAATTTACCTAAAGAGACTAAGTTACATAAAGAGTTTAAATTATTAGATTGGGTTGAAATGACCAAATTGATCTAGATAAGTTTTTACCTTCTACCAAATGGGTGAGGCTGTATGAGGAATATTAGATCGGTTATATAATCAGTGAATAAGCTATACTTTGTTCATGCATCTCAGTGCAGTGTGAGCAATTTTTTTTTTTTTTTTTTGCTACGTGTCTGGTTTTTGAGTAATGATTGGCAAAATCGGCGATGCTTCCTCCATGTCAGGACTATCTTTGAGACTACCTTAATTATTGCTGCAGAACTGGTTGCATAAATTTAAAGACTTTTACCGAGTCCTAAAAATAGAGAACTTGCAAGGTGTAGTACCTGACTCCTGGTGGGGGAAAGAAGATCCACCTGTATATCTCCAATATTCTTAATATATAGGTTGCAGTTTCGGGGTAGGTCACCTCCAATGAATAGGTACATAATGTAAAATTAAGAATATTATCCCTGAAGTATAGAGAGCCCCAGCAGGATGATTTTAGGTTCTAATCTTCATGCCTTGCTATAAGGAGCGTGAGTGTTGGCCATGTGTATATACATTATATGCTTTCTCCATGTAATATCTTCAGTGAGAAAAAATTATAAAAATAAACACCCCGAAACGTCTGTTGGATATGATAAAGCATAGCACTAATTTATATCCAGAACCATTATCAGCTGAGAGATGAATTAACAGGATGGAATGTTTTTATTTTCCTTTAACTTTTTATTTTTTCTGTTTTGTATATATTTTTAGCTCATTATATATATTTTATTTGAGCATATTACAGGGATACAAATGTTTAAGTTACATATATTGCCTTTGCCCCACCCAAGTCAGAGCTTTAAGCGTGTCCATCCCCCAGATGGTATGCACCACATCTATTAGGATGGAATGTTAATACATAGCATATAGCATCTTAGTTGTAAGTGCCTCATCTTCAAATGGAATACAAACTTCATCATCACACCTGTTGGTAAGATGGTAATTATGCAAATAAAGCTTACATTTGGATCACAAGTGGTTTCAGGAAGTCAGTAGTATGATTTTAGTTCTGGCAGAATGTTCTCTATAAAGCAACTTCATGGCTTTTATGAGAAACATATGTGATAGTAATATTATCTAAACAGCATGGACTAGGGCTTAGGAAACACAGGTTCTAATCCCACCTTTGTCATGCATTAGTTATTTTACCTTAGACAATTCACAGCTCATATGGGCCTAATTTTTTTATAAATTAAATATAGATAATATTCCCTGTACTGCCTATCTCATAGGGCAGTTGTGAGGCTCAAATGAGCTTTGTGTAAAGTGCTATACCAATGAGAAGGATTACTGTGTTAGCTTTAGAATGACTCATGTATGTGTCTTTATTATTTCATTTCCTTCACACTTTCCCTCTAAGGAATTCCCATCACTATCCCAAGGGTAGTTTATTTTGAGTAGGCCATCTTGAGTAGGCCATCTTGAGTGTAGTCTGCTATTTTAGTTTCTCAAGACATTTCCCTCTGTATTTAATGGATTTCCACTACAGGGAAGGATGCTGAGAGTCTGTTCTTGCCACCTGAAATAGTTTCAAAATTTGTCTCTTTGCTTTTTATGTTAGAACTACTGTATTTGCTGACATATATCTCCTTTTTTTGTATGTTCTTTTTCTCTATTTGTAGTTTCAGTGATTAAATACATGATTTCTTTTCTCTATATTTTATTCTTGACAGAGTAGTAATTGCTAGCAGCAATTAGATTCTAATTTTTGAAGACTGGGTCAGAGCAGTTTAAGGGATATAAACTATGTTGACTGTAGTAAACCAACTTATGTAAGTCAAGATAGACCAGATTATGCTGCAGGAACAAAGAATGCTGAAATCTCAGTGGTTTCAAACATAAACAATTTATTTCCTGCCTGTTCAGGCTATACTCCCATCACAGGTTTTCTGAGGGCTCTTCTCTGCAATGCCATCATCCTCGCTCTGTGACTCAGGCTGGGGAAGCAACTATCAGGAACATGGCAGTCTTTGTGGCAGGGGAAAAAGAGAGCTATGAAGGTTTTTACGATGCCAATTCTCTGGTTCAGAATCAGCATACATCCCTTCTAGTTACAACTCATTGCTTAGAACTTATGTAGAACCATCCAGAACTACCAGGAGTAGAGGAAGCATAATCCTACTACGTGCTCAGAAGAGGGGAAAAACTAATCATTTTGACAGATAGCACTAATGACTAACACACAAGTTTAGCTAAATTGCTCACATTTTTTTTTTTGAGGCCTCTGATCTACAAAGGAGGAGGTTGGAATTATGTGCCAGTTTTTCTATGGATAATTTGGACAATTGTTACATTTGCCTCTGAAACCTGGCTTCTAGAGTTATTTAATAAATTCCCTGATACAGTCCATGTAAGCATTCTCTCTGAAGCTTTCCTCTGGTTCCAGTGATGCCACTTGTTATTTTGATGGCAGGATCTGGTCATTTCCAGACTCCTATGTTTATTCACAAAAATGATGTCCTTAGCAGTGGTAAGAAAATGGATTCTAGTTTGTTCATGTGACTGTTTTTGTTGATGCTTCAAGTTTCCTATAATTTATTCATTCTTACCCATCCGTCTATTCAACTCAGAGTTTTAATGAACACTTCCTAAATACCTGGCTCTATACTAGATGCTTAAGACAGCAAGTAAAATTAAACATGGTCTTTTTTTCCCAAGGAAATCCAAGTATTTCTAATCCATGCTACTCCTTCATAAGCATGAAAATGTCATGCCTTTAATACTATTTTAAATTTCAAAATAAATTAGTGTGACTGAAAACATACTAAATGACCATTTTAGAATTTCTTTTTTAAAAAATCTACCTACGTACCTTTGTTTCCCCCAGAAGATTTTATGTTCCATAGGCTCCTTGTTGCCCATCTTTGAAAATCTCTGGTCTGATTATATGATTTTCACTCATATCCACTGTTAGAGTGGGGAGATTTTCAGGCTGCATGTGTGAGTCTACAATGGCCATGCTTAAATAGGCCACACTCCAGAAGCACAACTGTAACTGTAATCCTTTGTTTTATCTAAAGCCAAATTATTTCTGTTGCACCCTTTCAGATGGCCAAGAAGGTAAGTGTTCGAATGCCTGCTCTCATCAGGTACTATGCTAGGTACTATACAGAATTTCAAAGAGATAGAAAATAGCGCTTGTTTCTAAGTAACATTGACATATATGTTGGAATCAGTACAGGATCAGGTCATTTAAGAAAATAGTAGGGGGCATATAGGACTTGAATTTTAGGCCTTGAAAGATGAGTAGGCTTTGGCTGGTTCGATTCAGATGGGAAGAGATTCCTAACTGAATTATAACACAGTACATTATTATTCTTATTCTCTTTCTGTTTATAGTCTCTTTTGTATCCTTTCATAGTACTGTGAACATGGTGGGTGCTTCTAAACTTGCTTGTTTTGAGAACAAAGAAGTTGACCTGCCCTAAGACTCTTGTTTGGAAGCTTAGGTATTGACAGGCAGGTAGCTGAAAAATGTATTAATATTAACTACAGCAGAAGCAAATTCTCAAATATTAAAGTCTTTCCTAACCTTTCACCAAGCATCCTAAAATATTGTACTGGTCTAGATCCAGAAAGAGACTTTGGGGGAAAGAAGCTCAAATTCATTAATTGACTGACTTAGAGATAGAGGTATAAAATCTATGACTGCAGAGTCTCCCACTGCTCCCCACAAACAACCAGCTCTTTGGCCATGGTGAAAGAACCTTGTATTGTTCTCATTTAGCCTTAGTGCTCTAGGCCCTTATTACCTGGTTGGAAATCCTCACCACTGATCACAGCTGGCGAATAAAGATCAGGATATTGTCTCAGCAAGGCCAATGTTAAAAATCAGAGATATTTCTTGGGTAAGCATCCTTTTTAACTTAGTTTTTTTTAGGTGTCATCTTGGATATCACAAAATGCTTATCCTGTAAACCTCAAAGGGAAGCAAGAAGGGATAATGGTAATTTGGGGGCTTCATAAGAACACCTGGGAAATTGCACCTGTCACATTAGGTGTGCTGATGCCCTTTACCAATTTGGACCTTGGCCTACCTGGCTCCATCTTTTCTTTATTCTGTCTTTGCTCCCAACCCACCTGACTTCCTTACTAGTTGAGCTTCCTTCTAAACTGTGCAGCACTGCTGCTCTTCCTGAGGAGTGGTCTTGCTCACTCACTTTACAGTTTCTGTCTGATTTTTACCAAAAGATAGAAAACCTGTCACCAGCCTTTCTTGTCTTCACCTCCAGATTCTGCTTTGTGTAATTGCTCCAAGTAAATTCTGGGGTGGTGGTAATTACCATAGAATATTTAGTCCATTGCTTTTCAGGAAAAAATAATAGTAATAACTATTAATATTTGCAGCAAAGAATGCTTTGTAAATTTAATAATTGCCTCAAGTGATCTCTTTTGTAAAGAAAAAGTCACACATCAGGTTTTCTTAAAGCAAGATCTTCCTGTCAGGACAGACTTTCCTGCTCTTCTCTTCTCTGCAAAGCATTTCTGTGATTACCATGGTAAATTTTAGTGGGTTGTCTTTGGGAAATGCAAAAGGGCAGTAACCTGATATTCTCCTCACAGGTAATGCTGTCTTGGGGCCATGGTAACTTTTCTTTATTCTTCAAACACAGTCAACAGCTCTGTGATCTATAGAATGAGACATGTGTATACTTTAAAAACCATTTCCTACATCTTAATATCGGGCTTTACCCAGGAAAGCAAAGTCCTATTTATCTACTTTCTCTGTCTTTGTTTTTCGAAGTCAATATTCCTTCAGGCCAAATGAACCCAGACCTTTTCTTTTTGCCCCTTAACTCTCCTCTCTGTTCTCTTGGAAGACAGTATTAAAAAGATTACATCACTATTTAATTTTCTGCAATGTATATTTCCATTCCCTGAATGCAAGGCTCCTTAGCCAGATCAGGTCATTACTTGATGATTTTATTTCCCTAATCACACTTTGGCATTTAACAATTTCTATCTTTGCCTTGTTTATAAAAACATGAAACTCAGAAAAAATGTGAATCAAGGCCAGGCCCATCTTCTATTTGTGAAATTTTTCTTCCTGGTGTATTTTGCAGGTTTTGGGAAGTTGCATTCAGAAAACTTGTAATATTTTAATTGGAGTTACTACACTGCCCAGGATGAGCCCTATGATGAGATGGAGTTGAGAAGGGAAGATTTTGACCATACTGAGAAAGTTGTGAGAACACCAGCTTGGAGAGGCTTTTCATTTTGTAGACTCTGTTTTGCTCAGTATGCCATTTAGATGAATCTCAGGGTCGAGATTTAATAGCTTAATGTATCAGAATTTTGTTCCAATTACTTTGTTACTAACCTATGGTTAAAAAATCCCAATTGAGGAAAAGGGGTCAAGATGGTGGACTAGAAGCAGCCTGCACAATGCTGCTCTCACAGGGAGAATTGAAAGTAGCGAATATTCACCTTTGGATCAATCATCTGAGAGAAAGAATTGGGAATCAATGGAGAAGTGGGGTGAAGAAGAGACAAGTGGGATGACCTGCTCACCAGAACTATATTTGGGGAGGGCACCCACATGTGGGGAAGGGTCAGAGGAGAGAAACCCAGTCTTCATACTTCCCCTGAGGATATTGCAACCAGTGTGGTGGGGAGGGCTCCTACACTGTAGCAGGTCTCTGGTCTGATAAAGAGACCTGACTAGAGGCTGTACAGCTGCATTGCTCTGGAGAGAAGGCATAGCTGGCTTGCAAGCCCTAGGCACTGCATAGCATAGTTGGTGCCATTGTGACATCCCAGCCCTGGAGTGTTACTTGTACCCCAGGGATCAGATCTGTGACTGCTACCTCCCCATGACCCCTGCTGATTGAGGAGGGAGCAGGAAGTCAAGGCACTCACTCATACCCTGTAGGCAGGTGATGTGCACCCCTCCCCACTGCCAGGGGGGACCTGGGCAGAGCAGGAGACCATGGATCCAGTGCTTGGTGCTATGGCCTGGGTAATCCTGCTCAACCATACTTCCTGTGGTCCAGTGCTACCTCATGGGCCTGCCTTGCACATGTGAGCAGCCCGGTGACAACCACAGGGGAATAGGAGAGATGTAGCAGTGTTAAAGACTCACAGTGCATTCATCCCTCTTCTGTCTGGTTAAGCTTCTGGAGTAGGACTCAAGCAAGCCACCCAGGAACCAATCTCTATCTTTAGTGAGCAATAGAGGTCCCCACAGAGGAGAATAGGTGGAACTTAGTTTTTCAGGATACAAAATTCTTGGCTGGCAGTTATTCTCTTTAAGAACTGTTTTGAGCTGGCAGAAGAGGCCCTAGATGAGAAGGAACCCACATAAAAACTCTGGCAACATGAAAAAATAGGCTGTCTCAGAACCCCCAAAGGATCACAGTAGCTCTCTAGAAATGAACTCCAGCCAAAAGGAAATTGTTGAAATGACAGGTATGGAATTCAGATTATGGATGGCAAATAAGATAAAATGGGACAGAGGAGATGGTAGGAAACCATCAAAATGTAACCTAAAATATAATTCAGAACATGAATGAAAAATTCACTGAAGAGATAGATAACATGAGAAAAGAAATAACAGGACTTAAAGAAATGAAAGAGTCATTTAGGGAATATCAAAACACAGCATAAAGCTTTAATAACAGACCAAGCAGAAGAGAGAATTTTGGAACTTGAAGACAAGACTTTTGAATAAATCAAGTCAGTAAAAAATATAGAAAAAGAATAAAGAAGAATGAATGATCACTGTGAGAAATATGGGATTATGAAAACTGAACTAACATAAGGATCATAGGTACCCCTGAGGGAGAAGAAGAAAAAGGAAAAAGCATGGAAAAACGTATTTGAGAGAATAATTGAGGAAAACTTCCGTAGTATTGCTAGAGGTTTAGATATCCTGATACAAGATGGTCATTGAACATCTGGAAGATTCATAGCAAATAGGACATCACCAAGCCACATAGTCATCAGCCTGGCCAAACTCAAAGAGAAAATACTACAAGCTGCGAGATGAAAACAACAAGTCATATTTACAAAGGAAAACCCATCAGACTAAGCTTAGAAAAGAAAAAAGAAGACATTAAAACTGACACCATAGAAACACAAAATATGATCCATGATTACTATGAAAACCTTTATGCATACAAACTAGAAAATGGAGAGGAAATGGGTCAATTTTTGGAAACACAAGACCTCCCAAGCTTGAATCGGGAAGAAGTAGAAATCCTGAACAGACCAATAATGAGTAACAAGATTGAAACAGTAATAAAAAACATCCCACAACATAAAAAGCCCCAGACCAGACAGATTCATAGCCAAATTCTACCAAACCTAGAAAGAAGAATTGGCACCCATTCTACTGAAACTGCTCCATAACATTGAGAAGAAGGGAATCCTCTCTGACTCAATCTATGAAGCCAGTATTGCCCATATACCAAAACCAGACAAGAGTGCCCACTCTCACCATTTTTATGCGACATAATACAGGAAGTCCTAGCCAGAGCAATAAGACAAGAGAAAGAAAGAAATGGCATCCAAATCAGGAAAGAGGTCAAACTCTTCTGTTTGCTGATGATACTATCTTATATCTTAAAAATCCTAAAGATTCCACCAAAAGCCTCCTAGAATTGATACATTCAGCAAAGTCTCAGTTTACAAAATCAATGTACGCAAATCAGTAGCGTTTAATATACTAATAGTAGTCAAGCTGAGAGTCAAATCAAGGGCTCAATACTGTTTACAATAGCTACAAAGAAAATAAAATACCTAGGAATATACTTAACCAAGGAGGTGAAAAATCTCTGCAAGGACAACTAAAAAACAGTGATGAAACATATGGTAGATGACGCAAACAAATGGAAAAACATACCATTCTCATGGTCTGGTAGAATCAACATCATTAAAAATATCCATACTGCCCAAAGTGACTTACAGATTGAACATAATACCCACCAAAATACCAATATCATATTTCACAGATCTCAAATAAAATAATTCTACACTTCATTTGAAATCAAAAAAGAGCCTGAATAGCCAAAGGAATCTTAAGCAAAAAGTATAAATCTGGAGGCATCATATTACCCGTCTTCAAATTATAGTCTAAGGCAATAGTAACAAAAACAGCATGGTACTAGTATAAAGGTAGAGACATAGACCAATGGAACACCATAGAGAACCCAGAAATAAAGCCACGTAGCTATGACCAACTTATTTTTGACAAAGCAGACAAGAGCATACACGGGAAAGGATGCCCTTTTCAATAAATATTGATGGCAAAATTGGATAGCCACATTCAGAATAATGAAACTGGATGTCTATCTCTCACCATATACAGAAAGTAACTCAAGGTGGATTAAAGACTTAACTGTAAGACCTGGAACCATACAACTTCTAAAACAAAACATAGGAAAAACTCTTCCACACATTGGCCTAGTCAAAGAATTTATGAGTAACATCCTAAATGTGAATATAACAACAAAAATAAATAAATGGGACTTAAGTAAAAAGTTCCTGCACAGTAAAAGAAATAATCAACAGAGTAAATAGACCACCTGCAAATTGGGCAAAAATATTCATAAACTATACATCTAAAAATGGGCTAATATCCAGAATCTACAAAGAATTCAGACAAATTAGCAAGAAAAAAACACCCTATCAAAAATTGTTCAAAAGACATGAATAAGTTTTTTTCAAAGGCAGATAGACAAATGGTCAACATAATCAATTATCAGGGAAATGCAAATTTATACCACAATGAGATACCTGTCTGAATGGCTGTTAGTAACAAAAATAAGAAAGAATAGATGCTGGCACTGATTTAGTGTAAAGGGAATGCTTACACATTCTTAGTGGGAATGTAAACTCGTACAACTGCTCTGAAAAGCAATGTGGAGATTCCTCAGAGCACTAAAAGGAGACCCACCATTCAATCCAGCAGTCCCACTACTCGGTATCTACACAAAGGAAAAGAAGTCATTATATCAAAAAGACACCTGCACACGAATGTTTATCGCAGAAGAATTCACAGTTGCAAAGACATGTAACCAACCTGAATGCCTATCAACTGATGAGTGGATAAGGAAAACGTCGTGTGTATGTACACACACACACACACACACACACACTCATGGAGTACTACTCAGCCATAAAAAGGAATGAGATAATATCTTTTGCAGAAACCTGTATGTAATTGGAGACCATTATCCTAAGTGAAGTATCTCAGGAAAGGAAAAACATATACCACATGTTCTCCCTTATAAGTGGAAGCTAAACCAGGCATATATATGGTCATAAAGAGGTATAATGGACATTGGAAACTAAGACAGGAGCAGGGTGGTAGAGGAGTGAGGGATAAAAATCTACCTGCTGGGTACAGTGTACACTATTCTGGTGACAGGTACACTGAAATCCATGACTTCAGCATGATACAGTTCATCTATGTAACAAAAAATAGTTGTACTCCCTAAATTATTATAAATATCTATCTATCTATCTATCTATCTGTCTCCCAATTCAGGTTCAACTACTCCAGGAAATCTTTCTTGATAACCTTAGACAAAATTTTTCTCTTTTCTAAGCTGTTAGCAGTTATTTGGTGCTCAGTTACATATTACCCTGTGACAACTATTGTCTTTAATTACTGATTTACTTGGTGTTATGATTTAAATGTTTATAAATACATACGTTAATATATCTTACGCCCCTCATGAGGACAGAGTTAGTATGTTTTATTGTTTCCCCTACAACAGTTAGAGTCATCCTTTGTAGAACCCCTGTAGATGCTTTATGAATAAATGAATGTATTAAGTGATAATTACCTTTTCAATTATCAGTAAACCATAAATTCTTCCAGGCAGATGAACATACCTATTTAAAAGACGATTTTAACCTTAGCTTGGGAATTCTGTTTTGTAATTAACTTGAATCCTTTACATTGCACTCAAGTGTAAATATTCTTTTTTTACGTTTATTTTTTATTTAAATTTATTTTTATTTATTTTTTTATTTCAGCATATTATGGGGGTACAAAAGTTTAGCTTACATACATTGAACTCCCCCTCAGTCAGAGCTTCAAGCATGTTCATCCCCTAGACACTACGCATTGGACTCATTATGTATGTATACACCCATCCCCTCCCCACCCCACATCTGCCTGACACCCGATTAATGTTATTCCTAAATGTGCTCTTAGGTGATGATCAGTGAAACCAATTTGATGGTGAGTACATGTGGTGCTTATTGTTGCATTCTTGGGATACTTCACTTAGTGTAGAATTGGTTCCAGCTCTATCCAGGAAAATACAAGAGGTGCTATACCACCATTGTTTCTTATAGCTAAGTAGTACTCCATGGTATACATATACCACATTTTATTAATCCACTCATGAATTGATGGGCATTTGGGTTGTTTCCACATCTTTGCAATTGTGAATTGTGCTGCTATAAATATTCTAGTGCAGATGTCTTTTTTTTTTTATAGAATGTCTTTTGTTCTTTTGGATAGATGCCCAATAATGAGATTTCTGGATCAAATGGTAGAGAGGTACTGCTTATTCTCTCTCCCCACTTCTTAAACACTTCCTACGTTTTTATTCCAGCTTATTCGTAATTGTGGTTCTTACTCAAGGCTCTGTTATTCACCCTTTGATCTTCTTCTGATATATTCATCTTCTTGGCAAGTTTATCTACTGTCCAGATTCAACTATCATCTACTTGTAGTTATTTCCCAAATCTATCTTTACATTCCTGCCCTAAGGACCTTAGTACAGTGTTTTCAAATATGGGTGGAATATCATCACTTGGGTATATTTCTGGCACCTCAAAATCAGTATTTTACAAAAGAAATTAATGATCTCTTCTATCATCCAAACTACCTACTCTTTTAAATTTCTTTCTCTATTCTTGCTATTTTTGTGTGCTTCCATCATCCAAGTTTCCATATGCCTTGAAATCTTTTCAGTCCTTTTTTCTTTACCCTTCATATGCAGTCTGTCCCCAAATCCTGTTGAATCTCTCCTTTGAATATCTTTAAGAGTCAATTCCACCTCTCTGTGACCTCAGCATATGACTAGTATAGGACTGTAAAGGCCTATATATTAGATTATTTTTACATTACTACCACAGTCTCCTAATTGCTTTCCCTGGTATTATTGTTAGTAAAGATGATGATAATAGTGACTATACTAGCATAAAGAGCTGCTGTTTATAAACTCTTGTGTGCTAGAAAATACACTAATATATGTTTTCAAGATTACATCATTTAATTCTCATAACAACCTGATGTATATATTAATATCCCCATTTTAGAGATTAAAAACCTGTGTCTCAGAGTGTATATAACTTGTCCATGGCCTCATAGATAATAAGTTGAAAAAATTGGGCTTTTAACTTTGAAGCCCATGTATAATGACATATACCCTGCATTTCTCTGCCCTTAACTGTGCCACTTGCCTGCTCAAGAACATGTGGAGATTCCCATTTCCTGCAACAAAGATAAATTACTTCATCTGGTACCAAAGTCCTCCATGATTCTGTGGCACCATTTGTCCACAGTCTCATTTCTCATGACTCTTAATACCTATTCATTGCTCCATCTAAGCTGGCTTGGTCATTGTTTTCTCTTCTGTCTTCAAAGTTCACATCTGCTTAATGACTTCCTCTAAATCTGGGATACCCTTCTCTTACCTTTTCAAATCCTGCCTATATCACACTTCTCCATGAAGCCTTTTCAAAATAGTCCCGCATGCAATGAGGTCTTGTTTCTTTGCTTAACTGCTCTGCCAATTAGTTTGTATACTATACCACTTAACACTCTATTATATACTCTTGTAATACTCTGTAGTATGTGATTCAAGGGAATTTTCTACTTATAGTAAAATTTGTCTTTAATAAATTTTCTTGTGCCTTACCCTCCTTATCATTCTACTGCCTCCTAGGCATCAAGTATGTGCATGCTGTTTTCTGGATTTCTAAGCCCTCACCCCCACCCAGATGCTGGTATACCCTGCCCAGATTCTTCTCAGGTATTTCCAAGTGGAAGTACCTTGTCATCCACCCACCTTTCATAATGCCCTTTATCCAAAGTCAGCTATGTAGGTATGAGGAATCTATGCAAAGGTATATGTGATTGGTTTTTCTGAGAAGACTGCATTTGAGCAGTGATTGTTTATGTGAAGCCATATCTGCTTTGGTATCTGAAATTTCAGAAAGTTGAAAGTGTAGAGTATAGAATAGGGAGGTGTAAGGGAGGTAAAGGATCTCAAGGAGTGGGGAAAGAAATATGTTGGGGCAGGTAAATCTTCCTGCCACCCATTAAAACTTTATCATGCAGGTCGCTTCCAATTCTGCCAAAGTATGAAGTTGGATCTGGCTGTATGGTTTTTCCTTTATAGCAGTAGTAGTTCTGTGACTATAGCCTGCAGCTATAAGGTATTGCCTGGATGCTTTCACCAAAAATTGACTAGAGATTAAATAAATGATTTCTCAAAAATGCATCTATATAATTTTTCAGATTCACATGCAGTTTCTATTTAAATACAAATATATTTTAGAGCATGACTGAATTCATAGCAACTTTTGGTCATTAGTTTCTATCACAGACAGATCTACAGAATATTGTGATGTTTTACAAGGATCCTTTTTAGAGAATCTATAGCTAGAACTATATCAGAAAATCTTAGAGGGCAAAGATCTTGTCTTCTACTTCCCCAGCACTTGCTACAACACTAGTGTGACAGGGCTTTGAACCTCTTGAATGATTGGTAGAAGGAAGAAGTTGGATGAGGAATTTATTTTTCTGTATCCCAGTCCTTTCATTTATCAAACAGGAGTATTGGGTTAGGTGATGTCTGAGTTCCTTTCTAGCTCAGGCATCCTAGGTTGATGTGTACTTGGATGTAATTCAAATGCTTAACTGTTTCCTTGGCAGTAGGTGAAAGTTTGAGAGAAGCCAACTCTTCTTAGTATGGTTCTTAGCAGCAATGTGAACTTGCTTTATCTGTTCCCAAAAGTATTATGTGAGTCACAGAAAATTGATGGAAGGTTTTAGAGGCTTTCTGAGTTTTCAATGCACAACCTTATTGTTTGGAGTGACAAGATATAAAGGTAAACCACAGAATCACTTGGCAGTCAGTGAATTTTGGATTATCCAGCTCTGTGGAATAAGGCCTCAACCCTTCTCCTGAACACATATTCTTAAGAGTTGGAGGTAATACTGTCTCTATGATCATGGAAACCATTAAGTTAGGAAGAATAGAAGAAAATGCCTTCTAACAAGTGTGCTTTTGTCTTGCCTAGCCACATTAACATTGCTTTAAAACTTAGCAAAAGTGATTAGATTTCAAGTGTGCTACCTATCTCTAATTTTGGCACAGAAAATAATTTCTTGCTCATCTGACCATAGACAGCAGTGAGGAAATGGCAATATTTCTGACAAATGGAAATATCAACCTCTCAGCCTAGATATCCAATTTTCCCCTGGACTCTTTCCCTCTGTAATTTTGGATTTCGGGCTTGAAACTGGAGCACTAATTGTGGGTACTTGATGGCAAGTAACAGTTTGGGAAGGAATTAATCCCATGCCCACTGCTGCTTTTCCGTTGCTTTAGTCCATAGGATCTAGACTAAGAGTTGGCTCTCATGTGGGTTGTTCCT
Source organism: Varecia variegata (assembly GCA_028533085.1). Taxonomy (NCBI): domain Eukaryota; kingdom Metazoa; phylum Chordata; class Mammalia; order Primates; family Lemuridae; genus Varecia; species Varecia variegata. Next base: position 93,907,621 of record CM052457.1, on the reverse strand, counting down.
GCAAAGTTATTTCTGAATATTCTAGATTTACAAATCATTTGGTACCCAGCTGTTATGCTACATGATTCATGGTTATGGGTGCCTTGCTTTAAATGCTTGTCAGCAGTTTCTTCCCTGTGGTTGCCTTGTGATTCAGTTGTTTTCAGTATGGTGTGCATCTCCTCACATTCATTTGGACTCTGCCTCCCCCAACTTCTGTTATGGAACAAATGAGTCAGTGTCTAATGGTGCTGGCTTGCCATCCAGTTACTTCAAGTTTCCTCTGGTGGGTGGGTGCCGGAGAACATGGTGCTGCCGGCTCACAGAGGGGGCTGGCTGTCCTGCTGCCAAACTGCCCTGAGAAGGGGGAAACAAATGGCCACATTTTTCAGAATGAATATTCAGGAAGCATTCAGTATAGACAAGGCCAAGGGAAAGGGCATTTTTGTTCAGTAGGTGGCAGTGTGGTCTGGCTTGAAGAAGCACAGCAAATTCACGCATGCATTTTCAGTGCTTTATCCTGATGCCTTTGACAGCTCCGACTTGAGATTTTATTCTGAGTATTTTAGTACCTTCTGTCAAGTACTTTTTCTTAAAAAAAAAAAAAAAAACCCTTCATTTCTTTAGAAACTTCTCTCTGGGTAGTGGGTGGCATGTGTTTGTGGCAAATACTATGATATGAAGCTTTTGAGAGCTGGGTGGCTAATTAATTGCTCTTAGTTGGACATCTTGCCAGGTAGGCTGTACTCCTGTTGCCCAGCTGTGGTGAGGGGAGTTATTTCCTAACAGATGTGGTGGTTATTTCACTGGCTTTATCAGTGGGGAGCACTTCTTCAGCCCCTAGATCTTACTGGTTTCTCTGTTAGAAAGGGAGGCTCCTGAGACCCAGTGTGTCAACTCTGTTGGAGTGCATTCAGCTTTCAGGGTATAGCATACTGGATATGGCTGAGCTGAGAGTGCAATAGCACAATGTCCTCTGTCAAGCTGAATACAGGACAAATCTCACACTTTGTCTCTGTACCTTGCCTCCCACTGCAAAGCCCTTTTCCAGAATGGCTTATTTCTCAACAGAAGAAAAAATCTTTGAAAAGCTTTGCTTTTTAGTAAGAAGCCTACTCTCCAGCATGAGGCCTAGGTAGGAAGAAGAAAGTATTCCTAACTAGGCCACAGGCAGTGTCATCCTTGGGAGAATTGCTGGCTATTTGGCTGGGATTGATAAGGTAGAGCAAGGGCTTAACTTTTCTGGTGTCTTTGTTTTATAAGCTTTTCAGAATTACAGATGCTACATCTTGAGTGTGTGTTTGAGACCTTGGAGGCCCTGTTTACGTGGCTCTGTTCCTTGTCTCCCACGCTGTTGACCAAATGCTTGCAGATGTGTACACATGATCCTCAGGAGGCCAGGGTGAGGTGGTAGGTGGTTGAGCACAAACTCTCTTCACCTCAGACAGGATTAGGAGATTCTCAAATTGTATACAGTTGATTTCATTATTCTCAGTAGTAATGTTCTATAATGTTGCCAAGAATGCTGAATTAGGTCAAGTTCCTATAAGCTGATTTGTCAACTTACCAATACATAATTTTGTTTTATGTATGCGTCTGTTTCAAAATCACCTTATTTAATATACTTGATTAATTAACATTGTACTCAGAGTCAACAGCAACATTTGTGCATGAATGAAGCTTATCTAAACATGTTTTCTCTGTAAGGCACATCACAGCCTCTTATATTTAGAAACACTAGACACCACCTTAGCACTATGCTTATGGGCCATTTTAAGTAGTGAAATTACCAAGAAAAAAACCACAAAAATGTGAAAAAATTTTCACTAAATAGAGCATGGGAAAAACACTTGTTGTTTACAGTGTGAGAGGCTGAAACAAGGCAGAAATACTGCCTTATTCCATCTCAGCTGGAATATGTACATCAGTGACTCTACTTTTTGCTACTCTGCATATGTGTATGCATGTAAATTACTGTGAAAGTACCATGAGTATTGATGTGGGGGGCTTACAAATAAATTTTATGAAACAGGCAATTTTACAAATACAGAATTTGTGAATAATGAGGATCAACTGCATTTGCCTGATGATGGGTTGGTGGCATTATCTATATTTTAACTATTAGAATTCTTAGTCTTATCCACATTGCTCCATTATGGTATACCAGGGTGATATGAATTAAGCAATGGTCAGTTAATCAGATCATGAGGACTAGTTTTTAAGAAACTGATGAGGGTGAGCAGACTTCCACAAACAGCATTGATCTGTTGGTTTTTCAAATGTATGAGTTAGCAATTTATTGGTCAGCAATTCTATGGACTAGTTAAGTAGGTTTAAAGGTAGAGTTGGAGCAGAAAAATCTAAATCATGTTTAGAAACTCAGAAAAACTACTTGACGTACATATACTTGAGTTTGGGTGTTTAAGATCAAATTTGTGGTTTTAACTCAAAAACTAAGGATGAAGACCTGAACCTAAAAGGTCAACTTGATGACATTTAGTAAGTCAGCAAGCCTCTATATTCTTCTGTTCTTTTCTGTACAAGGAAAATAAAAAACACAAAATTGTCTGACCTGTAAATTGTCAGTAAAAAAAGAAATACTTCTATTAAAAAGTTTGTGACTTCCCAAGAGAACTTCATTTTCCTGCTGGACCATAATAATTCTTAGAAATAGCTTTCTCATTTTTAGTTAAGATTTGATACCTATGACTTCTGCCCCTAGAGCCACACAGGATATTAAAATAATATCTCTTTCATATGGTTACTGTTTATACATCTCAAGGCAGCACTAAAGTCATACATTCATCTTTTCCTCTATTAATTCATTCATCCATTTATTAAACAAATATTTATTGAGAACCTATTATATATTAGGCATTATGGTAGAACTTGGGTATATATGGGTGATTAAAAGATACATAATCCATGAGTTCATGGGTCTTGTGTCTGAGTCTTGTTCTTCATGTTAAATATGTCTAGTATGTTGAACTTTTGTACACATGGCATGGTTTGGAGTCCCCTGACAACCTTGGTCACCTTCCTCTGGACATGTTATCACTTTCCCTTTAGAAAAGTGAGTCCCAAATCAAGAATGATCTGACAAATGGTTAAGAGCTATCTGGGTTCAAATAGCAGCTCTGTGTCTTACTGTGTTATACTGAGCAAGGTATTTAACCTCTCTATGCCTCCACTTTCTCTTACGTAAAATGGGAATAATGTAGTCTCTGGACTGTTGTGAGGATTAAACAATATAATGTCCATATAAAGCACTTAGTGCAGTATTTGACATATAAGTGCCTAATACAGAATAAAACACCATTTTGTTAATATTTTTTAAACAGTATAAGATAGTAGTAGCATTTTTGGCAAATATATTCTACTGTTAATGCCTCTGGAGGTTTCAGTCACCTCAAACCCCCAAAGTCATTTTCTGTCTTCCAGGGAAATTACTTCTTCTGTCTTCCGTAGCTGTGCTCAGATGTCAATCCTCTATCAACCTCCTTAAGACACATTTTGACCAACTTTGTCTGTTTGACTGGCTTTTGTATCATCTTCCTTAGAGATGGATGTAATTTCAGTGCCAGGATTGATGTCCTTGACTTGACTTTTCTTTATCTCGGGGTTTGCTATGAATATGGAAATATGGCTTGTGGCCTCCCTCAGCTTTAGAATCTTTTCTGTAGATGAACAGATTATAAATATAACACCTCAAGCAATAGGAGGAAAATGTTGCCCATTCTATTTGTGCCTTGCTTTATTACATTTAGTAAGCCTTTGATGAATATGCCTTTACAAAGATGATTACTGAATAAAATTAATCCCCTTTCTTAATACGGTCATTTAATGATGGATTGGCTGCCTTTGCCTGCTCCATCATTTGGTTTTAGAATTTTATCTAGACTGCTATTTCTGATTTTGTCTTGAATGCACACACACACACAAATACACATATAATTTCCCCCTCCCCTCGTTGCTCTCTAAATATCTTCAGCGATAATTCAGAGGGTGAGGAATCATAAGTGGGAATGGGGTACCAAGAGGAGAGAGATTTGAGCTGTGACTTTTATAGATTATGCAGATGAGTATAACCCTGTGGAGAGGGCTTTTTAGCAGTGTTTCTGGGCCAGACTTAAATCGGGAACATAGGAAAACAGACCTGACGGTGTGCTGTAGATCTGGATTCTTTTTTATGCCCATTTCAGTTGATCCCTGAGAAAAACCTTATCTATTCATGTGGCCCATAGTTAGCCCTTCTCTAGACACAACTATTTATGGGATGCCATTTAGCTTACCTTGATGCCTAAAATCACCAACATTATTAGAGTCATTTTTTCTCTAGCTAACATATTATCAGTGTCCATGACCACTCATTGCTTACTCATGTTCACCAGGAGATTTGCATCTTCTGGTGATAGAGGAGGTCAGGAGAGAAGAAAAAAAAATCCAGGCCAATTGGGGAAATGGGAAATTAGAAGCAGTATGAGGGCACTGGTGTGAGAAAAAGCAGTACAGAAGAAGAGGCCAGTGGAGGGTAGAAACAATGTTCATTTAATTGCTTAGGGCCTGTTTACTCTTAGACCTGGGCAAGAGGTGCTATAGCCTTGGGCTTCATGCTCTAAAAGCCCCCACTCTGGCCCTCTTTTAACCATACTTCTCTCCATAGGGAAGGGGCTTTGTGCTGCCAGTGTGTGTGCCCCTAAGCCTGAGGAAAATTCTTTGCAGAGGGGAATATAGTCTAGGGATGCTGGATACACTGTAGGACACCTGTATTTTTATTTACTGAATCCGGAAACCTTAGTATGGATTTGTGCATTGGAATTTTCACATGCATATGTGTGAGGCCCCCCACTCTGTGGGACCAGAGCCAGGGATAGGAAAATAAGAGAGCAAGTCAGAGACCTGGGACCACCTCTCTCTACATTGAAAAAATTCTGTTGCAGAACTCTGGGGAACCTGAGAACTAAAAATTTGAACCCGCCATTCAAAGTTGTTGTGAAGTATATTTTTCAAGGTATGAGCAGGAAACATATTTTATTTAATTACTCTTAAATTTCAATGTATATTTTTAAAATATGTAGACATCTGGTATGTGGGCCTCCATTTATACTCTTGTCCCAGGCTTTGGGACTAGTATTCACAAATACTAGTCAAGGGCCTTTAATAATGGTAACAAATTACCAAATGAAATTCTGTGCCATATGCTTTAGATCCATAGTCTTATTTAATTCTCATAATGACTCTGAGTTTGGCACTATTAGTCTCTCCGTTTAACAGATAAGGAAACTGAGATTCAGCACATTGAAATAACTTATGCAAAGTCAAAGAGTAAATGGCAGCACTGAGATTGAATCTCAAACCTTAGATTGAGTGAATATAATAAGCTTTGGATCCACATTGCTCGAGTCAGAATCCTGACTCTGCAACTTGATAGCTCTTTCATCTTGTGCAAGTTATTAACGTTTCAGTGCCTCAGTTTCTTGAGCTGCAAAATATAGGGGGGGGGAGCATGTGAGAGTAATAGTACCTACCTTGATTGCTAGGAGGATTTAGAAAACTCTTACATGTTAATAGTGCTTAGCCAATGCCTGGAAAATCAAAGAGCTGAAAAATGTTAGCAATTATTGTTAACAGCAGTACTAATAATAGTAGCAGTAGCAGCATTGAATTGAGGTATAAGCATGGTATGGGTATAGTATTGTCTTACTTATTGTTGTATAACAAATTATCCGAAAACTTAGTAGCTTAAAACACCACACATTTATTTACTTACTGTCTTTCTGTGGGCCAAAAATCCAGGCACAGCTTAGCTGGATCCTCTAGCTCAGGGTCTTTAACAGGCTATAATCAAGTCGTTATTTGGGAAAGATCTTCCAAGATCACACATGTGACTGGTAGGTCACATGTGAAAGGCAGGTCTCCTTTCCTTGATGACTGTTGGCTAGAAGTGTCTCAGTTCATTAGCACATGGGCCTCTCCATAGATGAGCTTACAAAATGGCAGCTGATTTCCCTCAGAGAGTGCTGATGAGAGAATGCTAGGGTAAGATACGAGTCACAGTCTGATAATGGACGTGACATCCCATAACTTTTGCCATATCCTCGTCATTGGAAGCAAGTTGTTATAGGAGGGGATTAATTAGGCATGAATACCAGGAAGCAGGGATCATTAGGGGCTATAGTTGAAAGCTGCCTAGCACAGTTAGATGGCATTATGCCAGGGCTGTATTAAGCACCACGGGATAAACATGATGCATCTTCTCCAGAGGCAGTTTCACTGTGCAGCAAATGTAACTTTAAGTCAAAATGCAACTGCATCATGTAATAGAAAATAAAACTCACATATATTAAAAATTAATAAGAACATGAGATACTAAAGATATCTTATGTTTGTGGCTGCTGTTTTTGGCTGTATTGGCTCCTGAACGTATACTCACTCTACTTCAGTGATTCTCAGACCAAGAAAAAAAAATACTCATTCTGAAAAGGTTTATTGTGAAGGTGTATACATTTGCTCTGTGTTCCCCAGCACTCTTTGGCTTCTGCTCCCTCTAAAACAAATTGAGCTGGTCTTTTCTGTTGCCTCAGCTCTATAAGATTAGAGGGAGAATGGGAAAATACAGTGTCCAGTGCAGTGGTCTTCAACTTTGGTTGCATATTAGAATCACCTTTGAAATTTTTGAAAAATAATGAGGTCAGAGTCTCTTCTCCAGAGATTGTTGTTAATAAACAATGTTTAGGAAAAATGATACCACGTTAACCATTTATTTATTAGGATGATGGAGGGACTGATTTGCTTGGTGTACTTGGTGACTTTCACCACTGAAAGTGATGATAGTATTTTGTGTACTTACATAGCAGGCAGGTGCTATACTAGAAGCTTTATGTGCGGTACCTCTCTTAATCATCACAAAAATCTTGCTATCCCCATTCTACAGACAAAGACCTTGAACCCCTGTGAAGTGATCTGTTCAAGATTACAAAGCTCACAAGTAGTAGATGATTGTAGTGAATACTTATATAATGCTTAGTGTGTGATATTCACTTTTACAAGCATGTTTTACAGAATTATTTAATCTTTGCAACAGCCCAGCAGAAGTACTGTTATTATTGCCATGTGACATATGTGGAAAGTAAGGAATGGAGAGATTAAGTGACTTGTCTAAGATAATACAGCTAGAACATAACAGAGCTAGTATTCAAACTCAGGCTATCTGGCCCCAGAATCCACCCTCCTAACCACTCTGCTTACTGCTTCTTGTATAGTAGCCAAACTCAAGTAATCCTAATCTAGATTCTAAATCCAATGCTCGTAACTGCCATGCTATCTTGCCTCAGAAAATTGGCATCTAATATTTATTTACTACGATGTGATGAACATGAAGTAAGGCCTTTATTTTCATTACCTTATTGAATCTTTATAATAGCTGTGCAATATTAGTACATGATACAATAATTCAGTAAGGCCTGGGAATCATATATAGCAGGTTCCAAAGGTCAGGTTCCCTCCCCACCCCCCAAATAATCTGCCTGCAGAGACTGAATTTCTGACCTAGCTCTCCACTAGTTAACTGTAGGACCTTGGGCAGTTAACGTAACCTAGCCCTGCTTCGGTTTCCCAACATTTAAACTGGAAATAATAATAGTGCCTGCCTTGGTTACTTCAAAGTCCTATTGTAAGTATTAAATCAGACAGAGTATGAATGTGAAATTACTCTACTTAAATACAAAGTGCCAAACAAATGTGAGGTGCTTTTGTTATGACTCATTTCTGACATTCTTTGCTCTAAACAGGAAAATCATGGCCATGAAGATGTACTAAGAGCAGGCATATCAAGAGCTTGAGAGAGTGCCCCTTAGGCTAACTATGGGGACAGCTCCTGGGAGTCTGGAGCAGTATAGGGAGGAAGGTAGCAACCGGCAAGGCCCTGGGAAACTTGCTGCCTAAACTCTCAGCATTAAGCAGGTGGGGAGAAACTAATCTGCGGTTTTTGGACAGATTAAATTTGGAACAAGGGAAAGAGATGTCATTCTCAGAAGCTGTAGAGCACATAGAAACCGAGAACAAGCCACAGGTGATTGTGATGATGGGGTCTGTCAGGGTAGGAGAACTGAAGAAGAGAATAATGTCAAGCCCGAAGTGAAGAAATGCAAGCAAAAAGCACAGTTGAGTTACAAACGAAGTTGAGGCAGGTTTTCAGAGCCACTGGGTGGAATTCAGGCACACAGCCAGGGCCTAGGAGTCTGTAAGGGAAGTTATTCTGACATTGTGAATGAGAATGAAGGGGAAGAGGGGCTTTCTAAGATACTAAGCTAGGGCTCCAGGTCACAACTTACAAATCTTAAAAGCATCTTGCCCTGACCATGCTGGGAATCGGAAAGAATCTGAAAATGCTGTGATAATTACTACTTATGAGTCTTCATGCATTTTAGTTTCCCTTGCCTGAGATCTCCTTCATTCTTTCCTCTGCTAATATAAATTGACCATACTCCAAAACTTTGCTGGAATTCTCAGTACAATTTGCTAATTTCTTGGATAAATTCTTTGATAACAGGGGCTATAGGGTCACCCTGTGTAGGGTATTCCTCAAATCTATATTGTTTTAGAGATTATTTGGCTGCAAGTAACAGAATCTCCCCCTACAAATGAATTTACATAAAATAGAGGAATACATTATAATGATGCTGAGCTATCTGACAATACCTAAGGGAAAGGCAGGCAGGCAACCAGCTTCATGAGGGACTAGAATCAGGACTTGGAAAGCCCTCTGAAACTAAAGCAGCTACTCTCTCATATTTATATATTTTTATCTGGGGATATATGGTCCCTCATCTGCAAATAAGCTTTGCATTGCCCTTTCATAGCAGGAGGAAATGTCCATTGTGGACTTACTAGGATTTCTAGTATAAGTATCAATAAAGACTAATAAGCATGTAAGACTCAATTCTAAATTTTTGGGAGGAGGAATATGATTGTTTCCCCTTGGGTCCAGTTCTACACCTAGTTTAATATAGCTGTGATTATTGAAGTAGACCTTTTGCTTAGTGAACAGGAATCCATACAGTAGATTCTCCAAGATGGATGGCAAAGACTACTAATTATCCCCAAATTTCCCTTTCTCTTAATTTTTTTAAATAGGATTTCTAATTTTTGGCATCATGGCCACTCAGAATAAAGACTACATTCCCCAGACTTCCTTGTAGTTAGGTGTGGCCATATGAGTAAGCTTGGTCAATGAGATATGAGAGTACTATGTGTAATTCCTTTTTGTGCCTTTAAATGAAAGGAGAGGCTATTCCCTTCATCACTTTCCCTTCCCTATAATGGGAATGTAGATGTGGCAGTGAGACATCTGGATGATGTGGGTAAACCTTATGGATATTGGAGCAATAAGACAAAAGGAGCCCCGATCCCTGACACTATCTAGCTACCATGTCAGCCCTATTCTGCTTATGGCTGGACTTTTACCAAGACAATTAAAACATCTTTTATCTTGAAAAGACATTGTTATTTGGGACCTCTGTTTCAGCAGACAAACATAAATCTTATGACAGACAGGAACCTGAAAAGTTTCTGTAAGAAGGGATGTGGTGACCTGAAAGGAACTCACTGATTCAGGAGATTATAGCCATTTATGCATGATAGAAATTGGGCCTCCTGTGACTCTCAGTGTAGGTAATATGCTGAATTTCATAGCCTGAGAATGAAGGACATTTATGGACATGTAGTAGGTGTTCAATAAATACATAAATAAATGCAATTCAGGACACACAAGAGGCATGGAGGAGCTTCACAATATGGGCAGGAGATAGAGATTAGACTGTTGGGATAAGATAAGATAGTCATACCAGGTATACCTATGTGTTTTTCCCTAGATATTGATGACATAGATGAGGCTTTGATAAGGAGCCATCACATCATCTCCAGTGTCAAAATGGAAATGCTGACACAGGCAAAGGGAAATAGGCTGTTTAAATGGTCTTAGAAGTATGGAGAAGACTCAAGAAAGAGACATTCTCCTAGGTTCTAGTCCTGGTTCTGCCAGTCTCTCTCATCATGAGAGATGAGAAAATGTATAAATGAAAGTACAAAATCTTATGTCCTTTATGAGATGCCTCATTTCAAGTATCTATGAAAAAGTAAAAATAAATGAGCTGATGTTTTTCATAAAATAGAAGGGACCTTAGAGGACAAGTCCATCTCCTAATTCATGCTCTGTTATTCTCCTGGCTTAAGTGGTCACCCAGCCTCTGCTTGTAAACAAATTACTCATTATTATTCAGTGGTGGCCAATACAATTTGAAGGTGTTTTCTTGTGTTACATACCAAAAGTATAACTTCCACACATTGATCCTGGTTCTTCCTATTGGGGTGATCCCAAAATGGCTTCACCTGGAATTCCCACAATACAGCATAGTGGTTAAGAGCATAGGGTATGGATTCAGACTTATAGTTACTGGTTGAAATCCTGGTCCAACCATCTATTAGCGGTGTGGCCTCAGGCAAGTAACTTAAGCTGAGACTCACTTTCCTCATCTGCAAAATTGGTGTAATAGTATCTTCATCAGGGGGTTGGGAGCATTTAGCATAGTCCCTTGCATTTGTATGTATTTTTAAAAAGTGGTACCTGCTATCAGTAATGTGAATACCACTAAAGAATAATAATATGCCCTATGGATTTTTCACTGGACAGCACTGCATATATTTGGAAAGAGTTTTTATTATTCCTGATCCCCTTTTGTCTCCAGGCTAGAGATTCTCATTCCTTTCAAGTCAGCTTCCTGTGACATGGTTTCTAGACTCTTCCCCATCCTGGTTTCTCATGTTAGTTTAATAAATGTTTCTCATTGGTGATGCTATTTAAATTTTATTCAAGAAAATTATGCATACATGTAGGATCCTCTTGCACACTGCAAGGTGTTTAGCACCTCTGGCCCCTGCCCATTGGATGTTAGTAACTCTCCCCAGTCATTGTGACAACCCCAAATGACCCCAACACATTTCCATATGCCCCCAGCAGGAAATACTGTCTCTAGATGAGAATAATCCTAACCAAATAGAATTGCTATGGAGAAGGGCCACTATTTTTTGGAGCAATTATCTCTAATACAGCCTATTTATTAGCTCTGTAATGACTTACAATACAGTTCTCTTGAAGCAGTTACATTTGCAGTTTTGAGGAGCCACAACACACTGTTGACTCAACTGAATTTGTTGTCAACAGAGACTTCTAAAAAATTTCCATGTGTCAAGTCTTCCTGTGTTGTTATACATTTGGTTTTTGGAACAAAAGTGTGGTATACAACTTCATTCCTCTATTGCTTCAACTTCTTACATTTTGATTCTATCAACCAGTATATTTGCTCTTTGTTCAAACCACTTGTCACCTGGAATTTTGACCAGCAGTGTCTCTATATCTTCTTTCAAGTTATTGATTAGCATGTTGTATAGGAATAGGTGAAGGGCAAGCGATCTATGTGTTACTGTTGTAGACCTCCTCCCAGGTTGACACTGAGCCATTAGTCAGCATTATTCAGTTAAGGTTAGACCTAACCATATTGCTGTTCAGAAATCCTGCATTTCTTCATCTTGCCCATAAAGGTAGCATGAAATTCCTTTTTTTAAAGATAAAATACCTTGATACAATCAAGAATCCCTTTGGCAACTGCTTTTTTCTGATCTGCCACTTCAAAGTACTTTGCATACAACTATCAATTACAAGTTTCTTCATTTTATAGACCAGTTCTATTAGCAATTAGATATTACATTGAAATAGTAAATTTGATCAGTGATTTATGGTTAGAGATTTTATTGCCTCCAATACCCATGAGTAATATCAAGATATACCTTAACGTGCCAGATGAGAACTTGGAATTAGTCCTGGTTTTGAGTGGAGTCTCTGACTTCAGGGTACCTGAGAAGGGTTGTAATCCCTTCTCCCCCCAAAAAATTTTTCACTAAAGCCAGAAATCTCTTCAATAGGAGATCCACAAAAAAAGCTTGTCACTCCGCAAGGACAGAGAGGCCTTGGAATTTACCCACTAATGGGAAATGAACATGGTGTACTACTCTAATTGAAGTGTTAATGAATGACATTGCAGTTTCTTTTATGAGAGAAGATTTTGATAAAGGCAGGGGGATGAGAGAGGATGAAGACACTGGTTCCCTGGTTAGGGGAAAGATTGGTTTTAGAGGGTAGGCAAGTAGGAATAACAAAAGTACAGAAAAGGGAGATGAGATAGGGATCATAGAAAATTTCTCTATTTAGTAGGAGTTTGATACACCTGTCTTCTACCAAATTTCTACTGAGCATGAAATTTCTACCCATTAGAATTACTTTTTGAAGATTTTTAGAAACATGAAATTTCACTGTGTTAGAGAAGTCTGTTTTCTGGGACAGTTAACATACTATTTATCTGATTCTAACCTGCAATCACCTAGCAGAGAGCAGGTGTTGAAGCCGGAGGGCTTCCTGAGAAGCCAGGGGTGGATGGCAGGAGGACAGTAAATACTTGGGGGAGGTGGGAGCCCAAAGGGGCTAAAGGGGCCCAGTAATAGGAGCAACTGGGTTGCCAAAGACCTAGATTATCTAATTATCAATTTCAGGGTGTTGCCCAGGGCATGACTCTCCATATGGCCAGAACGTGCACCCCTCCTTTCATTTGGACACAGATTCAGGCCTGGAAGTAAGTTTCCCCTGGGGCAGCTCTGCTTCTCCAGTTTTTCTCTAGTTTGCATTTCTGCTTTTGCATGCTTTTGCACAAATGCTTTCTTGGCAGTATAGTTTTTGCATAGTTCTCTCTAAAGGTTGGACATTGATAAATTTGGCTGTACTTCTTATGGTATGTGCAGCATTAAAGAATCTGCCTGTGTGTCTTTTTCCTTCTTTCCTTTACATCTTGCAGTTTGAAACTGAAGTTGATCATCTGGCTGAGTGGCAAAGAGAGCTCTTTTAATTTTGACCAGTGCTTGAAGGGAGTATGAGTTGGCCCCCATTTCCTCAGCCCACTTCGTCCTTGCCTCAGCCCTTGGCTGCCTCAGCTGCCTTGCCTGCTTGGACTGAAATATGGACTCCAACTAAGGGAGCTACAAATGATCCTCAAAGAGGTGAAGTGAATTAATCGTGAGCCAGGTCTGGAACCCAAGTCTCCTTACCCCCTAGTCCATGGTTCTTTCTGTGGTACCATTCTGCTGAGAACGTTCATGGAAATGTTTCTGATGCTGCCACAGCTGTGCTGCTATCTCTTTTGCCTAGTAGAATTGCCACCCCCAGTACCTAAGAGGCATCCAAGATAGATGGTAGCAGAAAGGATGGCAAGGACGATTTATTGACTGAATAGCCATATCCTCCAACACTTAGATATTGTTCACTTGTAGGCATGCTTGATGCAAAGGAAGTCAAGTTGAATTTCAGTTCTCTACCACTTGTTCCCATTTCTCTCTTTTTTCATCTGCTTTTGTCATAACTGGCCTCATCCTGTGCCTATACACAATTACCTTAGACTGCCCCTGGGCTGACTAAGGTCTCTTTATTGTTCTCCTACCTCAACAGTACCTCAAGTTCCAATCTTCCTCTTTTCTGCATCCCAAGCAGGATGCTACACAAATTTCAGCTTAGTTGGTAGTCCACATTTGTTAACCAGCCACCAGGAGTCCATGGGTCAATGTGTTCATATTATGTGATTTTTCACAATGGGCTATTAGAGGCAATAGCTTAACTGAAGGCATCTGAACCATTCAGAGTACTTGATAAAATATGTGCATTACTAGGGCCTACCACAGATTTTCTAAATTAGAAACGCATCGGGCAGGACCTGGGAATATGCATTTTAATAGAATTTTTAAGTGATTCTGAAACATACTAACAGTTGAAACTACCCTATGTTGTGTTTAGAATTAAAGTATTTGTTGCAGGTGTGCAAATATGTTAACAGGTAGAAATGGGTATTGTTGAGCTGACTGATGAACTTTTGCCTTTAAAATTGCATTTCATGTGTCATTTTTGCCCCCTGCCCCGACTCACACCAAATACATACAGTGGGGACCAGAATTGATGTCTGAGTCTGGATTTGTCTTCCCAAGCATCTTAGGTTCCTTCTTCTGTATGTTGGAGTTACATATATAACCTGTGACCTCTGGAATTTTTTTTTCTGGGAAAAATTCTAATCTCCATGTCTAACTACATTGTATGACACACGGTATGTTAAACAAATGTCTAATAAATATATGACTGGGTGTTCTACATTGCAGAAGGCACTCAATTTCATCATAACAAGGCAACACAATTCATTCCTGTATGATTTTAAAGCAGCTAAGACTTGAAAGAAGAGAGGGAGATTGGTGGGTAAGTGGGAAGTCTTCAAAGGATGTGACTATATTTTATTTCCCATCTTATAGTCTTGCTCTCCTCTCTGGAGAGATTCACGTTTCATGTGTATCCTGGAAAGTGCGATAGGAAGAAGAAGAAAATAAGAATAAATTATAAAGATGTGTCCCGTTGGGCTCCAGTGTAATCTTTTCACATGAGCAGATGTTTTAAAACTCAGGTATCTGGATTCACTGAAGGGATACTTAGTAAATAAAAATATGACTCAAATGCCACCTTGCAGCTAGGTAGACTATTTTCTGCCTGTTCTCAGAATTGGTGCAATAACTTATCTATTGAATTTCATGTTCCTGCTAGTGGATAGATCCTCTCTGATTGTGAAGAAGCCAGGCTCAGCTAAGTAAGGAATCTCTGCTCCTCATAAAAACTGCAGAGCTGCTCAGTGGCCATGCTGTGGCTTGTGCAAGGGTAATCAATGACACTAAAGTCACACCCTTGGTCTACTCTACATTGTTTTCAAGCGAGAGGCATGCTTTCTATGCTTCCACCCACTGCTCATCAAATAAAATGATTAAATTTGGGCTGGGTCTGCTGGCTCACACCTGTAATCCCAGCACTTTGGGAGGCCAAGGTGGAATGATCACTTGAAGCCAGGAGTTCGAGACCAGTCTGGGCAGCATAGCTAAGAACACTGTTTCTACAAAAACAAAATTAAGACAATTAGCTGGGAGTGGTAGTGTGTGCCTGTAGTCCTAGATACTTGGGGGAGGTTGAGGTGAGAGGATCCCTTGAGCCTAGGAGTTCAAGGTTACAGTGAGCTATGATTGTGCCCCTGCACTCTAGTCTGGGTAACAGAATGAGACCCTCTCTCTTTGGGGAAAAAAATGGATTTGAATTTGTGGGAAGTATCTATCTGAATTCCATGTTTTTAGTAGGGTCCTCACAGTACTCTTATGGGAAGATTCACTGGGATCCTAGATGTATTCACACCATAATGCTAATGTTGGCCAAGGGAGTAAAACTGGTGATCACCCTAATTGAAATAGGAAAGTAGACAATTATATGTACTTACCAAAGCTCAAATGAAGACACTGACCTATTTTCAAACAGATCTGTCTTTTGACAAATTCATCCACCTACCTATACATAGAAAATCTTCATTCAAGTCTTTAAAACTATCAACCCTTTACTGGATGTGTAGCATGTGACTATTTTCTCCCATTCTATAGGTTGTCTGTTTGCTCTCATGATAGTTTCCTTGGCTATGTAGAAGCTTTTTAATTTGATCAGCTCCCATTTATTTATTTAATTTTATTTATTTATTTTTTATTTCAGCATATTGTGGGGGTATAAAAGTTTAGGTTACGTATATTGCCCTTGCTCCCCCACCCCCTGAGTCAGAGCTTCAAATGTGTCCAACCCCTAGACAGTGTGCATCGCACTCATTATGTATGTATACATCCATCCCCTCCCCATCCCACATCTGCCCGACACCCGATTAATGTTATTTCTGAATGTGCTCTTAGGTGATGATCAGTGAAACCAATTTGATGGTGACTACATGTGGTGCTTATTTTTCCATTCTTGGGATACTTCACTTAGTAGAATGGGTTCCAACTCTATCTAGGCGAACATAAGAGATTCTGTATCACCATTATTTCTTATAGCTCAGTGGTACTCTGTGGTATACATATACCACATTTTATCAATCTACTCATTTATTGATGGGCACTTGGGTTGTTTCCACATCTTTACAATTGTGAATTGTGCTGCTATAAACATTCAGGTGCAGGTGTCATTTTTATAGAATGTCTTTTGTTCTTTTGGGTAGATGCCCAATAATGGGATTTCTGGATCAAATGGTAGGTCTACTTGAATCTGTTTAAGGTATCTCCATATTGCTTTCCACAGAGGTTGCACTAGTTTGCAGTCCCACCAGCCGTGTATGAGTGTTCCTGTCTCTGCGCATCCATGCCAACATGTATTGTTATGGGACTTTTTTTGATAAAGACCATTCTCACTGGAGTGAAGTGATATCTCATCGTGGTTTTGATTTGCATTTCCCTGATGATTAGAGATGTTGAGCATTTTTTCACATGTTTGTTTGCCATTCTTCTGTCTTCTTTTGAAAAATTTCTGATCATG
>CM052457.1:93873199-93891074 GCA_028533085.1 Varecia variegata | reverse complement strand
TTTTTTAGCTGTCCAAAAATCATTTCTTTCTATTTTTAGTAGAGACGGGGTCTCGCTCTTGCTCAGGCTGGTCTCGAACTCCTGAGCTCAAATAATCCACCTGCCTCGGCCTCCCAGAGTGCTAGGATTACAGGTGTGAGCCACTGCACCCGGCCAGGTATTTTGCCCACTTTTTGATAGGGTTGTTTGATTTTTTTTCTTGCTGATTTTCCCGAGTTCTAAATAGATTCTAGTTATCAGTCCTTTATCGGATGTGTAGCTTGCGAAAATTTTTTCCCATTCTGTAGGTTGCCTATTTACTCTCGTGACAGTTTCTTTGGCTGTGCAGAAGCTTTTTAATTTAATCAGGCCCCGTTTGTTTGTTTGTTTGTTTGTTTGTTTGTTTGTTTATTTTTGTTGTTGCTGTGATTGCCTTTGGGGTCTTCTTCATAAATTCTTTGCCTAGGCCAATGTCTATGAGAGTCTTTCTCACATTTTCTTCTAGAATTCTAATAGTTTCACCCCTAAGGTTTAAGTCTGTTATCCACCGTGATTTGATTTTTGATAGAGGTGAAAGGTGTGGGTCCTGTTTCAGCCTTCTACATGTGGCTATCTAGTTTTCCCAGCACCATTTATTGAATAAGGATTCTTTTCCCTCACCTTTCACCTCTCATAAAAATCAACTCACTGTGGATAACAGACTTAAACGTAAGGCATGAAACTACAAGAAAATGTTGGAAATTAATAAATTAATCACTCATTTATTTATTTTTGTTGTTGCTGTGATTGCCTTTGGGGTCTTCTTCATAAATTCTTTGCCTAGGCCAGTGACTATGAGAGTTTTTCCAATATTTCCTTTACCTAGGTAAAGGCAGAAACAAGCCTGAAATACACGTCTCCTGGCTCTTATGCCTAGGGTTTGGCATTTACTAGGCACTCAATTGTTTGTGGGATGATATATCTAAAGGGGGATGGGTGATGCCTGTTAGAAACAATGAGAAGTTTCTCATCTTTTAGTAGACAAGAATGCTCAGAAGGAACTCAACAGAAGAAAGCCACGAAAGTCTCCAGCAGTTCTTCCCATTTTAACCTCTTAAGGAAAGGCCGTGTATTTGAAATGTCTTCTCTTGTCCCCCGTGCTTCCCTTTACAACAGAGTGCAAATCAGATCTTGTCTCTGAGAACTCACCTGACTTTACCTCTCTCCATCTACTGCCAGTGGAGGTGCCAATTACATGGCTCAGTTTGATGATTTCTAACTCAGCATTTAAAAAATTGCCCTTGGGGTGAAACTTGAGTGCCAACTCAATTAGAAACAACTTTCTCAGGCAAAGTAGAAAGTTCTTAAGGTCATCTCTTAGAACCAAAGTGCTGACAGGACCTAGCTTCTAATAGAATATTTAGAGCTACAAGATAGAGGTATCTCTTTAATTGTTAAATAGTTGCAAACTCTTTAAGCTATGCCTGATGGGGCCTAGTTTTGAAGTATTACATGTTTCAGTGGTGATTTCCTGTTTTATTTTCTAAATAATGACTGATTTCTCTTTTGAAAAACAATGAGAGGTGTGTGGAAGGTGGTCATGGTGGGGGGAGTATTGGAGGAAGGTCTCCAGTGCTGTTTTATGATACATTTATAGGTATTAGACCAGAAAATACATCCTGTCTTAATCCAGATTTCACTCAGTATTTCACATGGCATCTGCAGGTTTGTGTTCCCATTTAAATAAAATATAAACCAATCAGAGCATGGAACATAAGATTGTTCTTCACTTTTGATTTATAAAAAAGTAGAATTGGAGAGTGATGCTGAGGAAAGAACCATCTCAGACATAAAGTGTTGTGAGAAAATCTGGATTAGGAAACCGAGGTTGTCAAAGAGGGTGTTATTTAAGGCTCTGGGAAGTCCTGCAGTATAAAAGCTTGTCTTAACTTTGTTTCAATCAGCATTTTCAAACCTTTTTGACCACAGGATCCTTTTGTTCATATAACACCTATTAACATATCATTTCCCTTTGAAAAATACTGGGTTAAACTACGGCCTTCATAAGGAGGCAGCATGAGAGAGATGACTAGAAATGTAGATTGAGAACATATTATGGACAGTCTTGCATAGTATGCTAAGGAAATTCAACGTTTTTGCATAAGCAATGGGGTAATCATTTAGCTTTTTTTTCCCCCAATAGCTTCCCCATTCGTCTCTATGCTTCCATTTATACTCCTGTTTAGTCTAGCAACGCTATTCAAGATGGGCTAATCTTTCTAAAACTGCTTCCATGATTTGTCTGCTCTACTTAAACTAAATGGTGCTTTTCAGGACCCTACGTTTTGGTATCTTTTCATCTTCAAACAGATTTTTTTCATAAACTGTCTCGTATTGCTCACTTTTACTCATGTGTCTGCCATTTCCTCAAATAGGTTCTATTTTTTAAAAATCTCTTATAAAGTGGTTCTCAACCATGATTGCATGTTCAAGTAACCTGGAGAGCTTCTAAAAATCCCAGTTGCAAGGCTACACTCTGCCTGATTATATCAAAATCTCTGAGGGTGGAGCTCAGGCATCAGTCATGTATGAAACTTCCCAAGTGATTCCAGTGTGCAGCCACATTTGATAACCAATGTCCTGAAATATGACATGTTGCTGAGCTCATAGCACATATTCACTTAAGACATGTTGATATTACATTAATTAATTTCCATGGAGCCTTACATTTACTTATCAAGGTGAGAATCTAACTCTCCTGTGGAAAAATCAAAGCTGTCAGTTTTATGCTTGAAAAGAGGAAATGACTTACTAATAAATATTCTGACTTTTTGAAGGAAATCATAAGTACAACAGGAACTTCGAAGACCAAAGGACTACTGAAGTTTTTTTCTAGTAAACTTACTGCAAATGTCTTTGTCAGTCAATTTGATTGATTATAGCATGCACACATTGAAGCACACTTCAGACAGCCAGTTTGTCTGAAGCCTTGCTATTAAATTTCTTGTGAAGTAATTTAAGATTTAACCCTCAGAGAATTCTATACTGCTCTTTGAAGGCAGCAAGCTCTTGTAAACATACCATCACTGCACACAATTGGAGAAATCAGACGTCTATTCAGCCTGGCATTTACCAATAACAACAAGAGTAGTGTGTTTGGAAAGGTTGCCTTTTCCCATTCTCCAAGCTTGCCCTTTAGCAGAAAGAATGCCAATCAGGCCATAGAAATGCATGGGTTGTTTGGGCATATGATATTGAGAGAATGTGGGGAGGAAGGGTTAAGCCCCAGGGTCTGTACAGAACTCCTGAGTTTAATCTAAACCCTCTTTGAACAGGTTTCTTTTTTACTCGGCTAAGCTACATTATTTGACTATCCCCCTTTCCAGCCTTGTCCATGTGGAGAGGAGGCACAGCACCCTTCTACTTTATAAGCATGGGAAGGGTGTTGGTGTGATCATGACTTTTAGTCTGTACTTTCTATGGCTTTGAGTAAATTGGTTCTAGATAAATTCTAAATTTCTTCCCAAGAGTGTTTTGATTCAGATCTTTCATGGGAACTACATTCTCTTGTTCCTTATCCTGGATTATAATCCCTCCATCCACAAGCTGATCAAACTAAATGCTGTAAAACTTGGGTATCATCTTGGCCATCTCCCTGTGACTCACTTCCTACTGCCTCCAACCAATTCACTATCACTACAATTCCTATAGCACAGTGGTTCTTAAACTTTAACATGAACCAGAATCACCTGGAGATCTTGTTAAAGCACAGACTGCTGGGCCTTACTTCCAGAGTTTGAGTCAGTAGGCATTGGAGTGGGCCTGAGAATTTGGATTTTTAACAAGTTTCGAGGTGATTCTGATGTTTGGGTACCACATTTTGAGAATCTCTACTCTAGTGCAGAGGTGTGTGGGATAGGCAGAGTTGACTGGGTGTTGGGGTTGGAGTGTGGATTCTAAGGGGCCCATGCTGGAGCAGGTACCAGGGAAAAATGGTATTAAAGAATTGGGCCAAACCAAAGTCTGTAGGAAAAAGCTAGGGCTTAAAAGTCAGGGGAACATATATAAATGCCAAGCCACAAGGGACAAGTGTCAAAGAATTCAGAGCTGGGTGAAGATGTGTTCTAAAATCTTTTTCTCCTACTGACCTGCCACAAGCAGCTAAAATCCCCATTATTAGAAATCCTTTCTTGTGCTCAAGGCATAGTGCCTACCAGAAATAACCCCCTGTGAAGAATGCCAGTAATCACAGGATATGTACCACATTGAGTCTCCTTTGACACCTTAGCACAAATGAGTTACTCAGATTTTCATGCTATCACTTTGGAAAGCAATGAATAGGAGCCTAAGTGGAGTTTCAATGGAAGAAAGGGGAGGGCTTTCCATAAGAGCTCTAGTAGCAGGTCTGGGTAGCTGGGTAGCAGGAAACTAACAGGCCCCTGGGTCAGTTGCTATCAGAGAGAATAGAAAATATACTTTACTTTTGTTCCTGTCCTGTCCAAAGCTGAGTCTGTTTCCAAAGGAAACATGGTCCAATCTCTCATCCCTGGGAATTTGGTAGCTATATGCATAAAATGTGGATTTTTTAAAGGAAATGAAGGCCATATAAAAGATTGAATGTAAATGTTTTGTCTCAGGAAAATACAGAAGAGGAAAATTGAGATAGAGTCTATGCTTTAGTATACTTAGTAAGTGAGGTAAAGAGGGGGCTGCATGCTTTTCCCCCTAGCCGACCCTTCTCTTGGGTGTCCTGAGAGCCTAATTCTGTACCTGCTAGTTTGCTTGTACATAGTAGGTTCATTGTCATTATTCTTTCTTGCTTGAAATTTACTGTTGGTATCACTTTTAGTAATTGCAGATGTCTATGGGAACAGGAGATGCTTCTGTGGCTTACCAAAGTTTAAGTATTCCCTTGTCTCTTGCTGTATGGACATTCTTAAGTTTGCCTGGAACCTGACTGTTTGGAGTCTTGTTCAATGAGTTTGTTATCTGTTATGAATGGCTCAAGATGTGTGTGTTGGAATCAAATCTACATTTGGAACATATTTGGATGCTATAGTTTGTATGTGTGGGTATGGTCGAAGCAGCTTGTGCTTATGTCTCTGCACATTTAAATAACCTAATAATGACCAAATCTGTAAGTCCTGTTTACAGTGCTCAGTAGGAAATTCAGATGCATGTCAAAGCACTTTGGAAACTATAAACCACTTTATAAACTGAAAGGATGCTAACAAACACCTAAACACATTGGATAGCACCTGAAAATTCTTCATTAGGAGGCTGAGCCTGCTGGGCCAGGTGTGGAAACAAAACAGCAAATTTCTTATTTCTACCCACTGGAGGAGAACACTGGCACAGTTAATCAAAGAGCAGCAGATAATCTAGGCATCCTTGATACTTGTGTTAGAGGCGTATCACATTACAGTTTTACTTTTGTGTTTTATTGAATCCAATACAAATACAGTTGTCTGTCCCTGAGCATAGGTACATAGGGTATGGAGAATTGATAGCTTAGGAATTAAATACTTTGTTGACTACTAATCTAGAAAGTGGTTATTTCTCATCAAAATATAGATTTTGAGACCTGAGGTTATTCTACGTGACACTTGATTTTATATTGCCCTATAATGTTTTCCATTTATTTCAAGGATATTTGGTTTATTACTCTAACTAGATTATATTACTTAAAACAAATCTTTTTTGTGAAATGAAACTGTCATTTATTGAGAAAATTCTATGTCATGATTATTTTGTTTGTTAGGCTCTTTCACATATATTATCTCATTGAATCCTTACAGCATTCATGTGGAATGGAATTTTTATCTCTATTTTTATAGATGAATTGCTTAAGTGAACCTGTGCACGGTCACACCACCATTTGATGAGCTGGGATTCAAAGCCAGATATTTCCATCACACGTCACTGCTTTTTCATTTTCGGTGCCTGTTGTTTCCTTTTACCTGGCTCTATGATTTCTCTAAATGTTTAGGAAAATAAGTCCATTCTCCATGTCTCAGCTGATGGAGAAGTGACTCAGAATTTCTTTGTTAGTTAAAAGGAATCATAATTGTTTAACTGTAAATTAGAGGAGCCTGAATCCTATTTGGGACTTTCTGAATATAGTAACTTGAAAATTCCCATGATGCTTTCACTGTCTCATGATGTACACTTGAGGAGATTTGTGGAAGCACACTTTCAATCTCTCACCACATCTGTGAATTGCAGAATGTGCATGGAAAATGTGAGATTGTCTAGGGAGCAGAGAGGTAGCTATTTCTCTATGAGCGCTAAGCCATCTTATCCATTTTTCACCAGTCGCTCATTTTCTAAAAATGAATCTGCCATGTTTTCTTTCTTTTACAGGATGAAATGGGAACTCATTTATGTTCAATTTTCAGCTATAAAATCCACTTTTAATCTGTCACTGGAGTTACTAGTATCTCAGCCAGGAGAGAAAGATCTCATTAAAAACAAAAATGATACACCGGTGTCTATTAATCAATTGGATGGAACTACTTTATGCCCTGAATGCAAAATGTTGAAATGTATCATTTAAGGATCAATATTGTTTCTAAGTAACTAAAGCTAAATCAATACCAGCTCCACACTTCACTTTGGTAACAGATCATTAGATTCTAGTGTTTCTGAACCTGTAACTACAAATACAGACTGCCCAGAAATAGTTTTGCGAATAAAATTTTCCCCATTTGTCTTTTAGATGTTGATTTATTTGTGTATTCTGTGTATAGTGAAACCATTTTACAATGTTACTGTTGAGGTAAGGAAAATTCCCTTAGAGGAATTCTACTGGTCTTTTATTTTGTGGGGTTTTTAAGTCTCAAATGGCTTAATTTGACTTATGTATGTCCAAAATCATGTAATAACAGGGTTAAGCTGTATTATGTATTATTGATTTCTGCTTACTCAGTTTCCATGCACACTGGACTTAGGTAATTAATGAGTTCTATATTAACTGTTTAAGGATAAAGGACAAATTCTAAACCATAGCATTTATTGCATTTCAGGATTAAAGAAAATCCTAAACATGTATGGTTTAACCTCTTATGTGAGAGTTTGAATTAGTCCCCTGTAGAGGATTCATGGCAAGCTAATTCAGTCTTAGGTTGGATTAAATAAAGCACTGAATTTAGAGGGAAGGAGGTTAAATCTGTCAGAGACCAGGCAGGAAAGAGATTACACACTCTGAAGATAAATTTGAAGAGAGTTTAATTAAGGGGATATTTCTAGGGGCTAGAGGGACAGACATAGGATACAAACGAGATAGTGAAACACTGCCAATAATATGAAACTCTATTACCTTTCTTAGGCCTGAAAGAACAAAGGGGAGAGAGCAGTTCCTGGGACTCGAGGAGGGTAGTTTAGAGAAAGGATATACTGATAGGAACTGTGGTTTTGGTAGAAAAACACAACTATAGCCAATCTGAAATCCAACAGGTGTGAGTACCAACAGAATAAAATACCTTCCTCTGGACCCTCATTTTCCTCCTCCATTCTCTTTCTAGTGATTTCCATAGTCCAAAGCCAACTGGAAGCCATGGGGCAAGAGAGCCCAGTTAATGCGGTACATAGAGTTCAGGGCAGGGTAGGCAGTAGTTTGGAAGAGGTATACGGAAGATATTCAGCTGTAGGTGACAGTCCCTTTCTACTCTGACTCTATCAGAACATGTCTAGGGTGTAGTAATTAGTTCTGAACAAAAAGGCCTACTGTGTCAAGCAAATGTTTTCTAAGAAAGAAAAACAATATCATAAGAAAACTCAAAAGCATTCCATATAAAAAAAGTTTGGAGGAAGTAACATTGTTAGTGCTGGAAAAGGGAAGATTTGAGTGTCAGTACTACATGGTGGTAGGAGGGTATAGACTCTGGAGTCAGCTCCAAACTGACTTACTATCTGGGTGACCTTGGGCAAGCCATGTAACTTCTTTTTGCTTCAATTTTCTCATTTGTAATATTGGGGTTAATAATTGTATCTACCTCATAGGAGTTTATGGGGATTAAATCGCTCATTATGAAAAATACCTAAAACAGTGGTTGGTACATCATGAATGCTATATAAGTTAAACAATTGAAGGGGGGCATGGTAGAGAAATTTGAGTGGGTCTGTGTGTCCTCAAGCAGTTGAATCAAGTCCAGTGAATGAAAACACTAAGATAGGTTTTCATTCAGTGTAAAGATAAATTGTCTCATAGACATACTCAAATATTATCTTATATGGTAGTGAATTCCCCATCCTAGAGGTATTCAAACTGAAATTATAAATGACAATTCATGTCCTACAGAGATTCAAGTTTGCAAAGTTGGATTTAGAAGACCTTTAGTATTCATTTAAATCCTGGCATATCTCTGATTCTTCAGAAAAATCATGTGTGTTACATTGTAAATTTAACCTTGTTAGCTCAGCCTCTGCCTTAAAGAACCAACAACTGCCTGCAGGCTATAGATTGCCCAAATGTCGTTCTTGACCTTTAAGTAATACATGGAAAAGCAAGTTCTGAAACCATTTTGTGACTATGTTATGCTCCCCACCTTCATCATCTTGTAATCATCTCTTCCTCCAATTCCATTTTCTTCAATGAAAATGAATGGAGCAATTGTCATAGTTTGCTGTTTAAGAGTGTAGGCTCTATAGTTATACCATTTAGATTTAATATTTAAGCCCAGCCACCTGCTAGATGTATGATTTTGGACAGATTAATTAACCTCCCAGAGCCTCAGTTTTTGCCACTGTAAAAATAGGGGTAATGATAATCCTTACCACACAGCCTCATTTAAAAGATTAAATGAGATACTATTTGCAAAGTTCCTGGCATATATTAAACTTTGAATAAATACCAGCACTTGTTATAATAATGTTATGCAATATGTTATTGTTATTTATAAAACTAGTTCTTGAGGAGATGACTGATTGACCTTTGTGGCAGATTTTCACATTTTCCTTGACTGGAGTCTACACTCTCCAGTTGATCCTGGGAGGGTTTCTGCAGAGGTAGTAAAATTGCTGGGGAAAAGGAAAAGAGATAATTGCTCTTTCAATGAGAGATACCTTCCTCCTTCCTTAGGGGCCATCTGCATCCCAAAGCAAGTCATGAGGAACAGTGTGCAACAGAAAAGTAGTCCTCCAGCTGGATGGAGGAAAACTTGTCAATAAATGGATTCTCATGCCACCCAGAAACCAAGCATGGAGCTTATATTTTGATTTTCACATGAATAAAACTTCAGAAGTTAGAATAGCCAGCTGTGAAAGGCCTGGCTGCTCTTTGATCTGTAGAACAAGAGCTTATAATAAAGAATAATAAAAGAGAGAAAAATACCACCTTCTCAGGCTTTGTCTATATAATGAAAGGAGTTTTCAAACTTCCTTTTAGCTGCAAATAATTTCAATTAGCATTTTTGAGGAAGCTGAATGTAAACACCAATTCTGCTCTAGGCTGAAGCCAGTTGATTAACCATTGTATGAAGTGTTAACATCTTCTATTTAAGGGAGAAGGGAAAACAGGCACTCTTGTTTGGCATTCTCTTCTGGGCCCCACCAGAGCTATTGAGTCCAATTTTCCCTCTTCTCTTACTCATCTACCCACCTCCAAATGCCAGTTGATTTCTTAAGGGTGCTATCTCAATGCTGGGTTGACCAGGAAAGGAAAATTAAGGGTAGGGTGAAAGACTCATCCTAGTTTTCTCATCTCAATTTTAGCACTGAAAGTCCTGTGTCCTGGCAACTCCCTCAGTCCTAGACAAACCAGGATGGTTGGTCACTCTAACTGGGCCTATCAGGAAACATTATTCAAGAAACTATAGATTAGGACCTTGTTGAAAAACCTTGTCAGGCTCAGGAGCAAGGTCTCCGTATCAATAGATCACCTAGTTAGACTACTGTGTAACAAAATTATTTTTGACTTAAGAATCAGTGAATAAAATGAAACACACCAATTGGAGGAGAAACAATATTGATGAAGAGGAGCAGGAGGAAGAAGAGGAAAAGGGAGAATCACAACTAACATTTATTTTATGCTTTTTGTATGCCAGTGTCTATATTGTTATTTTATAAATATCACTTACTCCAATCTGCTATTATCGTCATTGGTTTTTTATTTAATTAAATTAATTAATTAATTTATTTTTGAGACAGAATCTTGCTTAGTCACCCCAGGTAGGGTACAGTGCCATTACCATAGCTCACTGCAGCCTCCAACTCCTGAGCTCAGGTGATCCTCCTGCCTCAGCCTCCTGCGTAGCTGGGACTACAGGCATGCACCACAATGCCTGGCTAATTTTTCCATTTTTAGTAGAGATGGGGCCTCACTCTTGTTCAGGCTGGTCTCGGACTCCTGAGCCTCAATCAGTCCTCCTTCCTCGGTCTCCCAGAGTGTTAGAATTACAGGTGTGAGCCACGGTGCCTGGCCTATTATCCTCATTTTATAGATGAGAAAACTGAGGCTCGGTTGAGTTCTATAACTTGCAAGGTCAAGTGGAACCAGGATTCAAATCCATACCTGTCTAACTCTGAAGTGCACACTCTTAAACACCAAATCATATGGGCTTATTTATTGTAGAACCTCTTATATTCTAGGCACTATGCTAGGCCTTTGGGATATAGCAGTGAGCAAAACACACATGATCCCTACCCTCATGGAGCTTTAATCCATGTAAGAGTGACCCACATAAAAATAGGATACTTCTGTTTTGAAATTACAATAGTTGCATGAATGTCACTGCTGTCTTAACAATTTGAACCAGAATTCCAGAGACAGGGGTATTATTTCTTGATGTTCCATGCCTAAGTGATTATTGGAAGTGGCCAGATATTGACCAATCCCAGAAGGATGAGGCCCTTGCTTTAGGAAGCTAAATTAAGTATGCCAAGATGAGCAGCTGCTGATGAAATATAGAAGTGAAGGTGATTGTTCTCTATCAGTTGTTTATTATGCATCAAACAAAAAGGAAATGATTGAAAAACATTTATTCATGGTGTCTCCTTAGAACCCAAAGTTATCTATTAACATGGATCTCATGTCAGTTGCAAGTTTTTTTCTCTGCAGTAACTGTGAAAGTTAAGATCTTGCTCTGTTTAGAGCAGTATGGTGGGAGCTTGTGCCTCCCCAAATGTGAGCCTTACCCTGATAATTAGTCTTATTAAGTCTTGCCATTATCCATTTCTTCCTTTACAGAACAAATAGTAAAGTCAAAATACATGTTACCTGTTGATGGTTGGGGGTGGCTATGCATGTGTAGGACTAGGGGGTATATAGAAATCTCTAAACATTCCATTCAATTTTGCTGTTAACCTAAAACTACTCTAAAGCATAAAGTCTATAAAAATGTGTATCATCTCCTTTTAGGATCTGCTTTGTCCATACCTAGATCAAGGGTTGGCAACTATGGCCTGGAGGCCAAATGCAGTCTGCTGCCTATTTTTGTACTGCCTGTGAACTAAGAATGATTTTTATATATTTAAATGGTTGAAACAAAAATCAAATGAAGAATATTTTTGGCATGTGAAAATTATATAAAATTTAAATTTAAGTGTCCATAAATAAAGTCTTATTGGAACACAGCCATGCTCATTCCTTTATATATACTGTCTATGGCTGCTTTCCTGCTACAGTGGCAGAATTGAGTAGTTACTACAAAGACTGTGGCTCATAAAGCCTAAATATTTACTATGTGATCTTTTATGTAAAAAGTATCCTGACCCCTGGCTTAGAGGAAGGGGCTAATTCTGTGTGTAGAACACATACATGAGAAAGCTCACAGTTATGGGAAAAGTTATTCATCAATGCCATGTTTTGGAGGAAGCAATAATAACAGTGTTGGGGCTCAGAAACAATACCCCAAAATGAAGGCCTCAGAAGCAAGTTTTTCTCTGACCTTCTCCTGCCCTCCTGTCTCCCAGTCTCATTCTCCCCTGATGCTAGTCATAGAAACTAGATTTGTCTTTTCCAAGGCTGATCATAGAAACCAGAACCCTTTTCCCCCAAAGCCAGTCATAATATCTAAAAATACTACTCTAACTTCCTCTCTACCTTTCTGGGTAAAAAATGGCCATAAAGAAATTATCTGACCTACTTTGTTTGACTCTAGGTCATAAGACCCCCATTCTAGAGAGGGGACCTGCCCCATACCCAGAAGGAAGGAATGCATGCCCAGAAAGGCCAAGAAGAATCTAGACAGCCCCTACTGGGTTTCCTTATTCAGTCTATTAGCATTAGATCAGATCCTTTCTGTCCAGTCATATTTCTATTTGGCTGCCCATACTTTGTTGAACCTTTGCATAAAAATGGACAATTTCCCTTGTATCTTTGGATCTTTATTCTGAAGGCTCCTGTGTATACACATTAAATAGATTTGTATGTCTTTTCTCCAATCTGCCTTTTGTGAGTTGATTCTTCAGTGAACCTTCAGAGGGCAGAGGGAAACTTTCCCCATGGCCCCTACAACAGCAAACATAAATTGATCCAGTAAATGCAAGTCACATGAAATCTACAAAAGTTAAGGAAAAAACTTTGTATCTCTAATGATAGTCTTTCTAGATATTTTTTAAAACTTCTATTCATTATGGCTATGATCAATAGCTGTTGATCACTGATAAAAAGATCCTATAAAAATTTACATAAAGATAATATTTCAGCTGATATTTACATATAATATACAGATAAAAACACAATGTATATATTTTAAGTGTCTCTGTCCATTTGAGTTTGTATTCAGGCTTCTCTACAACTGACATTAACCCTGGAAAAGCCACTGAGTCAAATGAAAAGTAAAGGTGTGATTTACTTTTTGCTATCCTTTTCTCAGAGCTTCTCAGTTACACTTCTACCTCAAAACTTTGGCTCTAATTTTTCCTTAAAAACAAAGAGAAGGAATAAATATGCAGAGATTTTTCTCCTCTGATCCCTTCTTCCCCACTCCAAGGCTCTTTTTTATTTAGCAGTACTATTACCTGCTATGCAGAAATGATGAGCTCGAAAATATTCAGTTAAGATGTTGTTGTCAGTGTTTTATAAATCAACACTGGAAATTAAACTATTAATTTTTTAAAACATTAAACAGCAAAGTAAAGGAGCACCAGAAGAAAGATGAGGAGAATAGGAAATTATCATCTAAGAAATATTTACCCTTCATGATAGCCTTTGTGTAACATTGCAGGTTGAGAGTCTTTCATTTGTTACTGAATAATATAGCAAAGGGAATGGATTGCTGTTCTTTTTCAGAGCTGGCCTGGGTGCTGGGTGAGTGAGCAAGTGAGCAGAGGTCGAGAGACTGTGAGAGGGCCAGGTCAAAGGCCACTGTAATGAAGTATGGGACAGGGCTCAAATGCTTTCATCATACTGAAGAAGCACAATCAATTAGGAATGTGGACTCTGGCGTCAAATGGACTTGGGTTTGAATTCTGGTACTGCTATTTAGTAGCTGAGAGGTCTTAATTAGGGTATTTAATCTTAATGCAATTTGGTTTCCTTTTTTGTAAAATGGAGGTAGTAAAACTTCTTCCTTTATGGGATTATTGTGAAGATTTAATAAAATGTGTATAAATATGCTTAGCACTGGACCTGGCACAAGTACTTAATATATGTTTATTTTTATTGTTAGTATGAGTGCTAAATAAAATAGTACTGGAAATCATTAAATAACTAGTAAATACTTTGTTATATGGTGAATTTCTGTGTACTCATAAAGGAAGGCACTAGGAGGAATAATGAGTGGAATTTAGGAGGCCTGTGCTTTAGTCTGGTTAATAATTCTCATAGCAACAAGAAATTATTTATTAAGAATTTTCTATGTGTTTAGTACTCAAAACAACCCAAGTAGGTAATGTCATTATTTCCATTTTAAATATGGAGGAACTCAGGCTTAAAATGATTTGGCTGCTTGCGTAAGTTAATATAGCTAGCAAGTGGTAGATGTGGGATTTGAACTCAGACTCCAGAGCCTTAATGCTTAATCACAAGACTACAGTACATTCCTCATTCTGCAGTTAGCTAGCTCTATGACCAGGGGCATGACAGGGCTTCCCATATGGTTGTGCAGGTTATGCACTACACAACTCAAGGATTGCTGTGTTTATATTGGCTATATGCAGTGAATAACCTGTACAATCATGTGGGTGGTTATGGGGAAGTTCCTTAACTGAGTTTTAGTTTCCTTGTTCCTGAAATAAAAGGTTTGAACTAATTGGTCTCCAGGCCTCTTGTAGCTGAGGGTCTAGTATGAATATGTGGATAATTAAAAAATAATTCTTACTTGCTTCGGAGAGTTGTATACATATATTTGAATTTGTGCTAATCATGGAATGAATTCCCAGGGCAAACCAAATAAGGACACAACACTGGGAAAACTGAGAGCTGCAGGATTGGGGAGCTGCCTAGTTTTCCAATCATGCACTTCTGCTCAGGTTCTCCATGCCTTGAAGAAACAGTTCATAACTGCAGCTGGTGCTAGAATGACAATGAAATGTCCCTTTCTCAGACATCCCCAGGATTAGGGATATGGTTAACTGAATAAGTTTGAAAGGCTTTCTTTGCTAGGATGTGAATTCATAAAAATTAAGTTTAAACAGTACCATAGATTCAAAAGCAGTTATTCAAGTAAATTAGGTGTTGTCTATAGAAACCTATTTTAATGAAACAATTAAGCAAGAATTATGTGTGCTACACACTGATAAAGGCACAATTTGGTTGATAATATTGTGGATCTACACATATATTAGATTTAGGTATCAGGATGTTACTATCATTGTACTGTATTAGGACTCAATACTATTTCCTCTTAAATGCTTTGACTGGTTTCAGTTAAATGATGTTTTATGTATGCAAGCTTAACTAAAAAATAGATTAGCATGTTCTATTCAATGGTATACCACCCCTAAATAGAATTCTTTATGAAATAGTTATATATCACCATTAATGACATATAGGTAAGGTAAATTAAAAAAATAAGTACAGCATTCTTATTTTTCCCATCTGTCCACCTCACCAGGCTTCTTTCTAACTCTTAGAGTTACAAATTCTCCCTATCACCAAGAAATTTTCATAGCTCTGGCACCTCTGGAACCTTACCAAATGTCACAGCCCCTGCAGCCATTACTATGTAGATAGTTAATTTAGCTCCCCTATGAGAAAGATAACCTGCTTACAACTAATCAAAGGTCTGGAATTCCTTTCTCATTTCTTATGTTACCTATGTTCTAAGATGATCTCTTGATTCCTACTCTAGTGCACTGCTTTATTCATCATTCCTTGGTACCACCCTTCATTTTCCTGCCTCAGAGCTTTTACTCAGACTATTTCCTTTGCCTGAAATCCGTCTCCCTTCACCCATTTCTGCTTGTCACTCTCCCCATTTAAAGCGCAATGCAAATTTCACTTCCTCTAATGTCTTCCTCAGAACTTGTCTTTCCATCTTCTACAGTCTACATCCCCCACCAGCATTTTGCTTATATTTCAGTTGTAACTATAGTGACTGCATTTGCTGAACTGTAGAATCAGGACACATGCTTTGACAGCTCTAAGTATACTTATATGAACAATGTGATAGATTATTTGAAATCAAGGCAGTTCCAGAAAATCTAGAGTGCATGTTTGCCTTAATTGTAGCACTCATTACAGTCTGCCTTGAGTTGGTGTTAATTACATATTTGTTTGAATCCTTCCTGATG
The DNA here is from genome assembly GCA_028533085.1 of Varecia variegata. Classification (NCBI taxonomy): domain Eukaryota; kingdom Metazoa; phylum Chordata; class Mammalia; order Primates; family Lemuridae; genus Varecia; species Varecia variegata. Next base: position 93,875,441 of record CM052457.1, on the reverse strand, counting down.
TTCCAAGCAAGAATTGTGTCATATGCATCCCTGTATCACCCCACACCTGTCAGATTCCTTTGTCTGCAGTAGGCATTCATTTTTGTATGCAGTCATCAAATATTTATTAAGCTAATATTATATGGCAGGCACTGTGCTAAGTGCTGGGCATAAGATGAGGTCCTTTCTGCCAATAAATAAATAAATACAATGTTGTGGGATGAATGCCATGTTAGGGTAGACCTGGAACACATAAGAGGGGCCCCTCACCCAGACTTGGAGAGTTAGGGTGGTCTTGAAGGAAGTGATTTATAAGCAGAGAACTTAAGGATGGGATTAATTTTGTCATAGGACAATAGTGCTTAGGGGCTCAGGATAAAGAGAACAGTATGTGAAAAGGTTGAGAGGTGGGGAAAAAATGGCCTATTGCAGAAATTCAGTTTTTCAGTCCCATTTGGAATGTACAGTGTGAAGAGGGGAATGAGAGAGGAGGTTGAACAGGGAAGTGGGTCATTGGGCCAGGTGCTAGGGATGAATAAGACCCCTGATCTCCCAGAGTTTACATTAATGAAGTAATGGGGAAATTATGGTGCAGTATGATGGGAGCTCTGACTAGAGAGGTCCTGTGTACTGTGAAAACACATATATTAAGGTACCTCACCATTGATAACCAGGGGAGGTTTACCATCAGATGTGAGTTTTAACTCGAAATTTAGATCATTAAATGCCAAATGAATTAAATTGCTAGTATTTAGCTATTTTGCCATTTTTACTTCTCTGAATCTTAGCATAAGATAGAAACTGTCAGGGAGTAAGAGAAGGACAGCATCTCCTCTCTGGTTCCTTGCTTTCCTCTCTACATCTATGCACAGTGGCAGAAATAGATTGATTATATAGAATCTCTCTTTTTTTTTTCCTTCCAATAAGAAAGTATTTTCCCAGTCACTTTATTACTTGGCTTGAAGCTTCTTCTCTCTCTTCTGATCAACATTTTAACTGAGTCTTATGTACAATGAAACTTACATTTAGGTGTTCCCTTAGTAATCATCACACAAAATCAAATACATCTGCTTTCAGAATCAGTTTGTCTTTTGAAAACCTCGTAGTTACACAATCTTCTTTTATTAGCAGAAAAGGCTTTCTAAATGGGTTACCATCTCTTTCAAAACAAAATGTTTTAAACACCGTATTTAAATAGAATGTACAGGGTTTTAAAATAAAGATATGAAGTGGTTTCACCAAAACTTTTATTCATTGATTTATATTTATTTAATGAATCAGTAAACATTTACTAGTACCTATAGGTGCTATGTCAGGTGCTGTGGACTGCAAAGATGACAGATATATAATCCTTTGCCCTTATACAGCTTAAAATGGAACAAACACCTACATCAATAAGTGTAATACAAGGTTTAAAAATAATGATGTACATTAAGTGTTAAAACACATGCATGTATCAGTTTGTTATAATAGGAATTGTTACAATGCTCTTTAACCTTTATTGAAATGAATCTAAGAGATATCACCTGTCAGCTCCTGCAGCTCTAATCCCACAAGTGAATTCTAAAGATCTGAAAAGTCTTTGCATCTGGGAGTTCTCACATTGCCTTAGGAATGTAGAAAAAAGTCATGGAAGTGCCATGAGAAACTGTCAGAAACTATGTGCAACATTAAGTCAATGTGAAGTTCACAGAGGGATTTCTGGACTTTAATTTTACCGTAAATGTGATCTTCTTGCTAAGGAAGAACATGGAAGACTGAAAAGACAGGAAATGTACAAAGATTACTGTGCTTCAAATAACATTTAAAATGGTATGCTTTCTTCAAAATAGGGAAGAAGGTGGGGGGACCGTGTCTAAGTCCACATTATGGAGTTTTAAACTATTGTGAAAATTCATATTTATGGATTGTTTAGTCTTTTGTAATTCTGGTCAGAAGATGTTCTGTTGGACAGTAACAATTCTGAATTGTGTGGGAGTCTGCCTTAGGTTATTAGTGAGTGGTACTCTAATTTCTCCAAACAAATATCTTCTTTGCTAGTACAGGTAATAATTTATACATGTTTTTCCTCATCATGTACTTACTATTACCATTATATTTAGGATAAAGATTGTATTCCTTGGCCTTTATCAAAAAGTCCCAAATCAATACATGTTGGCGTGGATGCGGAGAGACAGGAACACTCATACACTGCTGGTGGGACTGTAAACTAGTGCAACCCCTGTGGAAAGCAATATGGAGATTTCTTAAACAGATTCAAGTA
>CM052457.1:93791932-93872699 GCA_028533085.1 Varecia variegata | reverse complement strand
ACAGTCTCCTTTTCTGTTCCCATGGCATCCTGTAGTCATATGTGGTACCTCTCAGAAATACAAAATTGGCTCAAATCCCCAATTTTATAACTTATGTCAGTTCAGTTCCCTACCCATGATCTCTGTGAATTCCCAGTCTTCCTCATAGATGCTGTTATCTCTGGTTTGGAGTCCACACCGATTCCTGGGTTCTGCTTAGGACTGAACGTGGAAACGGAACTACTCTTTAATGTGTTCTATAAAAAGTATAGTTGTACCAAGCATATGGTGAATTTTTAAAAATTTAATTCTTGTGTATTCTCATATTCTAGAGAAATGTTTTTTGATGTCATATTTTAATCTCTATTTTCCTTTTTTTTTTTTAATTTCAGAATTTTATGGGAGTACGAATGTTTAGGTCACATATATTGCCTTTGCACCACCGGAGTGACAGATACAAGTGTGCCAATCCTCCAGACAGTGCGCACTGTACCCAAGAGGTGTGAATGTACCCATCACCTCCTGCCCCCTTCCACCTGCCCAACACCTGATGAATGTTACTTCCATATGTGCATATAAGTGTTGATCAGTTAGTACCTATTTGATGATAAGTATATGTGGTGCTTGTTTTTCCATTCTTACGATACTTCACTTAGGAGAATGGGCTCCAGCTCTGTCCAGAATAATACAAGAGGTGTTAGTTCACCATTGGTTTTTGTGGCTGACTAGTACTCTGTGGGGGGTGTGTGTGTGTGTATATAATTTTGTTAATCCGCTCATGTATTGATGGGCACTTGGGTTGTTTCCACACCGTTGCAATTGTGAATTGTGCTGCTATAAACGTTTGAGTACAGATGTTTTTATTATAGAATGTCTTTTGTTCCTTTGGGTAGATGCATCGTAGTGGGATTGCTGGATCAAATGGTGGCTCTACTTTTAGTTCTTTGAGGTATCTCCATATTACTTTCCATAGAGGTTGTACTAGTTTGCAATCCCGCTAGCAGTGTATGAGTGTTCCTATCTATCTGCATCCACACTAACATTTGTTGTTTTGGGACTTTTTGATAAAAGCTATTTTCACTGGTGTTAAGTGATATCTCATTGTGGTTCTGATTTGCATTTCTCTGATTATTAGAGATGTTAAGCATTTTTTCATATGTTACTTGGACATTAGTCTATCTAATTTTGAAAAGTTTCTGTTCATGTCCTTTGCCCAATTTTTAATGGGGTTGTTTGATTTTTTTCTTGCTGATTTTCCTGAGTTCTATATAGATTCTGGTTATCAGCCCTTTATCAGATACATAGCATGCATGTATTTTCTCCAATATGTAGGTTGTTTTTTCATTCTAGTGGTAGTTTTTTGGCTGTGCAGAAGCTTTTAAATTTGATCAGGTCCCATTTATTTATTGTTGATGCTGTGATTGCTTTGAGGGTCTTTTTCATAAATTCTTTACCTTAGCCGATGTCTATAAGAATTTTTCCAATGTTTTCTTCTAGAATTCTTATGTTTTCATGCCTTAGATTTAATTCTGTTATACATCGTGAGTTGATTTTTGTGAAAGGTGGGAGATGCGGATCCTGTTTCAGTCCTTTACATCTGGCTCTCCAATTTTCCCAGCACCATTTATTGAATAGGGGTTCTTTTCCCCAGTGTATGTTTTTATCTGCTTTGACAGAGATCAGATGATAATGTGAGGATGGTTTTATATCTGGGTTCTCAGTCCTGTGCCATTAGTCAATATTTCTGTTCTTGTGCCAGTACCATGCTATTTTAGTTACTATAGCCTTGCAGTATAACTTTAATTCTGATAAATTTATGCCTCCCAATTTGTTCTTTTTGCTTAAGGTTGCTTTAGGTACATAGGGTATTCTCTGGTTACATATGAAGTATAGAATTATTTTTTCCAGATCTGCAAAAAATGTTGGCATTTTAATATGGATTACATTGAATCTGTAGATGACTTTGGGTAGTGTAGACATTTTAACAACGCTGATTCTGCAGATCCATGGGTAGTATAGACACTTTAACAATGCTGATGCTGCAGATCCATGAGTATGGTTTGGTTTTCCATCTGTTTACATCCTCTGCTGTTTCCTTCCTTAGTGTTTCATAGTTCTGCCTGTAGAGGTCTTTCACCACTTTAGTTAAATATATTCCTAGGTATATTGTTTCCTTTGTTGCTGTCCTGAAAGTTACTGGGTCATTGATTTGGTTCTCAGTTTGACTCCTGCTGGCGTATAAGAATGCTACTGATCTTTTTATTTCCATCTTAATTTCCTCCTTGAGCCAACAGTCATTCAGCAGTAGGTTGTTTAGTTTCCAAGACTTTGTATAGAGATGAGTGTTTCTGTTGCAGTTGATTTCTAATTTTATTCCCCTGTGGTCTGAGAACATGCATGGTATAATATCTATTTTTTTAAAGTTTGTTGAGCTATGTTTTGTGGCCTAGGATGTGGTCAATTCTAGAGAATGTCCCATGACCTGATGAGAAAAATGTATATTCAGTGAGTTTTTGGTAGAATGTTCTGTAAATGTCCGTTAAGCCCATTTTTTCTAGAGTTTTGCTTAAGTACATTGTTTCTTTGTTTATTTTCTGTTTGGAAGATCTGTCAAGATCTGTCAGTGGGGTGTTGAGGTCCCTGACTATTACAGTGATGTTTATCATTTTGTTTAGATTAAGTAGGATTTGCTTTATGAATCTGGGTACACCTGTGTTGGGTGCATAAATATTTAGAATTGTTATGTATTCTTGTTGAATTGTTCCCTTTACCATTATATAATGACCATCTTTGTCTTTCATTACTTTTGTAGATTTGAAAACTAAGTTATCTGATATGAGAACTGCTACACCAGCTTTATTTTGATATCTATTTGCATGGAATATTGTTTTCCATCCCTTCACCTTGAGTCTGAGTGAATCCTTGTGGATTAGATGTGTTTCCTGAAGACAGTAGATAACATGGCTTGTGTATATTTATCCATTTCGGCAGCCTATGTGTCTTTAGTGGGCAGTTCAAGCCATTCACATTTATTGAAAGAATTGATAAGGGGTGGATTGCTGTTCATCCTGCTGAGTAGAACTTTGTTGCTTTGTTTTAGGTCTTGAGCCGTTGTGTTTTCTGGCCTTTGACATTAAGCTTTGGATGATGTTACCCTGGTGAGTGTCTGTTGTGCTGATTCATGTGTAATGTAGTTCTGAGTACTTCCTGCATGACAGGTCTTATTTTGACAAATTACCTCGGTGTTTGCTTGTCTTAGAAAGACTTTATTTCCTCTCATATATGAAACTTAATTTTGCAGTATACAAAATTCTAGGCTGAGCATTATTCTGTTTGGGAAGACTCAGAATGGGGCCCCAGTCCCTTCTAGTTTGTAAGGTCTCAGTTGAGATGTCTGTGGTTAGTCTGATGGGTTTTCCTTTGTAAGTTACCTGCTGCTTTCACCTTAGGCCCTCATAGGTGGGCCTCTTTCGTGTTTATTTTGGTGAGTCTGATGACTATGTGTTGTGGTGTTTTCCTCTTTGTAATGAATCTTCCAGGAGTCCTTTGAGTTTCTTGTACCTGGATATCTAGATTTCTAGCAAGGCCAGGGAAATTATTCTGCATTATTCTCTCAAATAGATTATCCAAGCCTTACATATTTTCTTCTTCACCCTCAGGGATGCCTGTGATTCTTATGTTAGGTCTCTTCACATAATCCCACATTTCTTGTAGGCTTTGCTCTTTTGTCTTATTTCTCTGCTCTATCTCTGTGACTGACTTGTTGAATTGAAAAGTCTTGTCTTTAAGCTCTGAGATTCTTTCTTCTGCTTGATATAACCTATTACCATGGCTTTCCACTGTGTTTTGTAATTCCTTGAATGAATTTTTCATTTCCAGAAGTTCTGTTTGATTTTTCTTTAATATTTCAATTTCTCTTGTGAATTTTTCATTCACTTCCTGCATTCTTTTTGTGCTTTCTTTGTGTTGGGTTTGCATTTTATCTTGTATTTCATGGGGTTTCCTTACAATCCATGTTCAAAATTCTTCTGTCATTTCAGTGTTCTGATTTTGGTTGGTATCCATTGCTAGAGAGCTGGTGATCCCTTTTTGGGGTGTCCTGTGTTTTATTGTTCATACTTCCGGAGTTCTTTAGTTGATTGTTTCTCATCTGGAGCAGCTGTTGCTTCTTACCTTTGGATTTTCTTTTGTTTAGATAATGACATACTCAGTTTTATCTCTGAGCCAGTAGGTGGTGCTTGTTCATGGGAATCCACCCCATCCTATATGAGTCATCAGTAATTGCATTAAAAGGGCATGCAAATTTACCTCACTGTCAGTAGGTGGCGCTTGCTGGGAGGAATAAGCTGAAGCGTTGTTTTTGAGTCCTGTGACCAGCTGTAGTTCCTTAGGAGAATCACTCTAATGCCCTAGGTGGTGGGTTGGGCCCTGGGACTTCCACGTTTGTCCTTATTCTCCACCTCAGCAGGGGTGATGGTGGAGGAGTGAGGCTGGGCATCGCTGGGTTGGGTGGGCCTTTCCTCAAGCTCCACAAATGGTTTTAGCAGGGATAAAATGTCTGTTCATTACCTCTGGGCAAAGCTGCCAGGGAGGGGCTAAAGTGGCCCCACTCAATCAGAAAGTCTATGTGTAGTGGCAGGGCTGTCTGAGACCTACATTCCTGTAGCCTGAAGCAGCCCTCACTCCTTTCCACCCTCCCCTATTCTGCAGTTTCTCCCATGTGTCTGCCAGTAGGCAGGACGTCAAGCCAGCCAAACTCCCCTGTGACTATGATGCGGGCTGGGAGGTTCCCTGCCCAGGATCCTGGCCTGAGCTGGGAGTGCAGCCTTCCTGTGGGAGGAGGGCTGCCCTGCAGGCATGCCGCAGCTTGGATCCACTCTTCACTCTTACTCCTGATCTGCCCCTGCAGGCACCCAAGCTTTTAGAGGCTAATTCACAAATATCCCCTCTGTGACTCCAGGCAATGTGATCAAGACCTCGGTGTATAGGATCTGGCCTGCAGGTCCGTCCCCTGGGTCTTGGAGATGAAACACTGAGCATGCCAGGGTGAAGGATACTGGTCCCAAGTCTCTCTCACGGGGTGCCCAAGCTGGTTTAATGCCCTTCCACCTTGGTGTATGTCCTGTTCTCCTTTAGTCACTGGGCAAGCAGCACCAGGGAGGGCCAGCAGGCAGGGAGCTCACAGTCCGAGCACCCCTCAGTCTGCTGCAGTCCCCCAATGGGAAAGGTCTGAGGCCCCATTCCCTGTGGAAGGCTCCATGTGGTGTCTCAATTGTCTCTCTCACCAGCCACAGGTGGGGTAGGGGAAATGGCAAAAAAGAGTCTAGGTGGAAGAGGAAAGTCCACCCTCTGGTCATCTCCAACCCTCTCTCCAGGAGGGTAGTCCGCCCATAATGACAGGTCTCTGGAGTCACGCAGATTGCCAGACCCCTGTGGCTCCTGCAATCTGTGCTAGAGTTGGGAAATGTCTGTGTGGGGATGAACAAGATGGAACCTGAGGGTTTGAGGCCCTTTGGGGAGGGCAAAGGTGCCCGGTGTGTGCAGAAGCAGTATGGCACCTGCTGTCTGGCTTGGGTCTATGGGGAGGCGCTCTGGGGAAGAAGTGAGAGCCTGGTGCCCTGTCCGTAAGAAGCTCTCTGCTCACTGACAGCAGCAGTCTCTGGGCTCTCTCCGGCAGAAGATCTCTCTTGCAGCTCGGGAGCACACCAACATTCCAAGATGTGAGGGAGGGGGATGTTACCCAATCCACTTATCCTTGTTGCTGGTCTCCACGTCTCTCTAGGCTTAATCCCCGACGATGCCTTTCTCCTTCCAGTTCTGCTCCACAACCTCTTCCCGTGGAGTTTCCTGTAGGTTCAAGCACCCTTCCTTCAAACCCTCATCCGATCTATGTTTGTCTTTTCTCTTTCATTTAAAATTTCTTCTTCTTACAGAGACGCTCTGGCTGGTGGGATCTTTGGTCTACCATCTTCCCTATTTTCCTTTAATAGCTTGTACATACATGAATTATAGTTACTTTGAAGTTCTGTCTCCAACATAAGGATGAACTATTGTTCTGTTTTTATTATCTAATTTTTTCACTTGATTTTTTTAGTTATATGATTGTCTTTGAATGTGCCTCATACTTTTATTAAATACTGTATATTGTTTGTAAATAACTGTTGAGGTTCCAGATGGTATTGTTTTCCTCCAGAAAGGGTGTATCCTTATTTCTGCTAGGCAGATACAGTGGGGGGCTGATCTCCTTAAATATCATCTAGGAGTGGGCCAGGTCATGCCTCAGTTGCAGTTTAAGACTCAGTCTATCTCTGTTTCTTCCCAGTTCCTAGGGCATGGCCCTACATGTCTTTCAACTGGAACTCCAGGAAATTAAGCCCTACATTTTAGAGATTTTTTTTTCTTTTTTTCTTGCTTTTTTTTTTTTTTTTTGTTATTGTGACAGTGTCTCACTCTGTTGCCTAGGCTACAGTGCAGTGACATCATAATAGCTCACTGCAACCTCAAACTCCTGAGCTCAAGAAATCCTCCTGCCTCTGCCTCCCAATTAACTGGGACTACAGGCACATGCCACCATGCCTGGCTAACTTTTCTATTTTTTTTTTAAATAGAGATGGGGGTCTTGCTATGTTGCGCAATCTGGTCTTGAACTCCTGGCTTCAAGTGATCCCGTTGCCTCGGCCTCCCAAAGTTCTGCAATTACCAGAGTGAGTCACCATACCCAGCCCTACTTTTTAGAAATTTTTCAACCTAGCAGTATACTCTTACATTATTTAATTTCAGAATTTAGAAACCATTTTAAGGGTGATCATGTGTCCCTTGATCTCTCTTTTTGCCATTACAGTCATATGTACTAGTTTCTTTAACCTCTAGCAGCAGCCATCCACCTGGTTTCAAGAGTTCTTACCCTGTAGCTTTATCGTATTTTCAAAGTGTACTCAGGGAATAAATTGGCTTTCAACTCTCAGGTCTTGTGGAACCCTCCCTCTAGTGGGTCTTTCTTTCTTAAGCCCTGAGAGACTGTAGGAATAGTGTTTTTTGGTTGATTTTTTTGTTGTAGTTTTGCAAATTACTTTGACATCATTGGACACATGTTTAATCCTATTTTGTACAGAAAATAAAGACACAGGAAGATAGTTTATCAAAACATTATATAATAGAGTAGCATCTTAGGTAGAGATTTGGTTTTAATGTATGTTGTAAAGTAGAAATTGCATACTATCAAAATTAGCACTGAAAATCTCTTTTAAATCACACAGTATACACATATCATCTCTCAATAGTACAACCAGTTGGTGTTTTTCCCCATCAGCATTAGGTCATTTGCTGTTTTTCTTAGTTGAAACCATATAAGGGAGTTGTGTTACAGGTTTGTGTTTTATCCCCTTCACATACATTCAATTATTAATATAGGAATTCATTATTTCCTTCCTTCCTTCTTTTCCTTCCAAAACATAATACAGAAACCAATGAGTACACTCAACATACATGTACAAGTTAATGAATTATTATAAATTCAATACCCAAGGAACCACCATAATGGGTGACAAAAAATGAAAAATTATTGGCAATCCAGAAGCATTCTGCATGTTATTTTTGAAATTTTTCTTAAGCTTTTAATTATTATGGGTACATAATAGTTGTATATATGTATTTTTTAAGTTTTACTAAATATTTGCAGGGTCATAGAGAAGAATGATGTTCTCTCATTGTACAGCATTGTTCCATCTTGTTAGTTCCTCTCCTCATGCTTACCTACCTTCCAAAGCCTGTTCTCCTAACATGTGATCCTCTCAGCAATATTTAGCTCCCTGGAAAATATATAATAATCATCCTGTATCTAACCTATGTGCCACCCTGAATGTTTCTTTTTTGAAGAATGTTTCCTCAAAGGCCATATGCTTTTCCCAACTTCTCTAGAACTTAGGGAAATAATTTTTTCTTAATTACATCTTGATCATACAACTTTTAAGGTTATATTCAAATGGTTTGCTTATTTATTTTTCTCTTCTGTAAGAAGGAAAGAAACCTTACTTGTTCTATTCACTGCTGTATCTCTAGGGCTTAGCACAGTGCTTAACACATAATAGGTCCTCAATAAATGTGTGGTGAACTGTCTTTTGAACACATCTTGGAAAACTTTGAGTTAGTGCTCATGATAATGTGTTCAAGGCTTTTGAGTTTGGTCTGTGAGTAGGCCATTTTCTTTTGTTTAAGTTCTTCTGTAGTCAGTTTTTACCACAAAGTCATGTTAACTTGTACTTTGCAAGTAGATACTATATCCTATGCTTATGTACTAAGAATAGATTAAAAGGACTAAGCAAAGCTATCTAATAAAAACTAATGCTGTTCTAAGCACTATACGCAAATTAACTGTGTTCTCACAATCACCCCTATGAAGTAGATAATATTATCATTTCCATTTTTCAAAAATGGGTATTGAGACACAGTAAGGTTAAGTAAGTTGTCTAAGATCACATACCCAATAAGTAAAATAACTGCAATTTACAGCTAGGCAATCTATTGTAAGCTACTATGTAATATTGCCTTGAGAGCACTAGGAATAGGTTGTCAGGTACATATTGTAAAGACTATAACCATTAGAAAAGATAAAATTTTTAAGGATTAGAATAATCACAGAAGTATGCATGAAAGAAGTATACATTGAGAGGCAAACATTTCTATTTTTTATTCAACTATATGTGGTCAGACTTGCTTGCTACCACAAGTCTATTTATGTAACTATTACAACCTTTGGATTGTTGGTCAGTAAAAACCAAAACTGTTGGCACCAGATGGGTCACCTGAACTTTCTCCTATGTGTGAGCTTTTTAAATTGGCTTTTATATTCTTGGAATTGTCGTACTAGTACTAGGTCACCTGGTTTATGAATTTCAAAGGGATGGGAACTGCCTTGCTTGGTATTAACAACTGAAAACCAAAATTTAACTGGTCATCTGCTACCTCTTTTGAAAATGCAATTATCGGGTTCAGATTTTAGTACCTAGAAGTCTTTGAAGCCATAGGTCCTCAGAGTTGTTGGCAATTCCTATTTTAAAAATGCTCATACTCAGAAAGTTGCTCTTCTCTGAAGTACTCAGCTTAAGTACTTTAAATTATAAAATTTGTAGTTTTCCCTTAAATATGCTACAATGAAACTCATAGATAATATAACTGTATTTAGGAATAGGTATATATTCATAAATGTACTATAAGGGAGAAAGGAGAAGATATAATTTTTGATAAAACATGCATTTAAATATGTAGAAACTCAGGTACTACTACACTGAGTTATAATAAAGTGGACAATTATACCCATACATAGACCACTATGAATACAACATCTATACATGCAAAATGTAGAGTGGTGTATTGATAACTTGGATATGATGAGCTTTATTGTTATTTGTGACATAATTATCTTTTTGTTAAACTGAACATTTATTGAGCACTATAAAGTGTGCTAGGTGCTAAGGAATATAACTGAGAACATGATAAACAAGGCTCCTGCCTTGACCAGATACTTTTGATTATCTTGCTACCTAATACAATGATATGTTCTTTGCTAGGATTATATTTTTTGAAAAGTCAGAGTCACACAAAGCCTCTTCTGGAATACTTTTACTTTCTTTATGGCAAACTTGACAGAAATCTTTGTTTAACTTAGAGAAGGAAGAAAGATGGTCTCCAGTATCCTTTTTGACAAGCATATTGAAGTTCTAGTTAGCTCTCAAGCAGTATGGCAGTTGATGACCAACTAGACTTTAGACTATAGTGCTTGTGAATTGGGGAGTCTGTGATGCCATCACTGCACTGGGACGAGGTACACTTAGAGTTCCCCTCACTGTCCACCTGGAGGGCCAGTTCTTCTGAGTTGAAGGGGTTCAAGTCATCCTCAAATAAGCTACATTTTTAGTGTCCACTGCTGGTAACACCAGTGTCTTGAGGAAGTGAGTCAGGTGCACCTGATTGCTCACTGATGCTGGCAATGGCCTTGCGGAAGGGCTGCAGGTCGATATTCACCCATGAGCTGGACTCAGTGGCCACAGCCTGGCTGGGGCCCCCAGTGGGCAGCTTTGGGACATCCTGGGAGTGTGTGGTGGAGAAAAAGAGGTGCAGGGCACTTTGCCCACAGGAAGCTAATTCGCTCTTCATGATGCATGGTGCTCTAGCCCTTTTCCACCCACTAAAGCACACCTTTGATACAACACTGATAGCCAACCTGGATGCTCAGGTCAAAATTCTGTTGGTGGGCATCCCCACTCTCCTTATAGAAAGAGGTGGGTTATGGCTGGGGCTACATTCTATAAGGGGGCCCTATGTGGAGAGTCCTGGCTGTTGGCACCCAGAATCATTGTAGAGTTGGTACACAGCAGTGGGTATGATCTGGAAGAGGTGCAATAGCTTCTGCTGCTTGCTCTTTAGCCCTGCTGCCTCAGTGGCTACCTCCTTCTGCAGCTGGAGGCAGCTGCTCTTCCTGTTTGGCCTCAGACAGGCACTGGCACTCTCACTTGAAGAACCAGTGGTCTGTGACCTTGGCCTCAACCTCCTTCAGCTGCTCCTCCAGTCTTTATCTTCCTGCAGGTTGTGTGCCGCCTCTACCGCCTCCTCTTCCTCCACCTACTCTTATTCTTCCACCTCCACCTCCACCTCACCTTCTTCTCTGAGCTGCCCTCCTCCTTCCATGGCCATCTCCTCTGCAGGCAGGCGGGACCCAGAGGCCAACTGGTAAGGCCTGCACTGCCTGTGGCCCTATGTGATATAATACTCTTAAATGTTGAACAATTCTTGCTTAAGTTATGAACAAAATGAAGTGCAATCTACTATTTACAAAGTAAATAGATACCTTACTGGAAAATTTAGTATATATTAAAACCATGCATATAGATGTGTATATATTAAAATACATTTAATATAAAATGGAATTGGGCTCTTGGTTCAGATAATTATAAAAAGGTTTTTCACTTGAATGAATATCTGGTGGGGGATTCAAAGACAGTGAGGAACATGATCACATCAATTCTTGGTTGTATAGTTGTGCAGGAAGTCTAGCAATCCTTGCCTTCTCCCAGCAAGTATTCTCCTTCTTCCCCAATAAAGTAGACTTTAAGGCAAGAAATATTACTAGAGTTTAAACAGATATATAATAATAAAAGCATCATAACCCAGGAGGTTATAATACTTCTTAATTTGTATGCACCTAATAACATGACCTCAAAGTACAGAAAGTAAAAATTGACAAATTACAAGGGAAATTTTGCAAATATGCCATCATGGTGAGAGATTTTACACACTTTTCTTAGTAAAAGAACAAGAAGATAATCAGTAAGGATATAGAATATTGAACCATAAAATTAATATTTGACCTAATGGACATATATACAGTGTAATACTGGAGCCAGCTCCTACTAGTTTGTCAGAATCACATGTGTGCATCTTTTCCCAACTCCACATTTAGTGATATCATGTTGATAGTTTGAAATTGACATGGTGGGAGTATTCACACCATGGAAACTGGGCCAACAGCATATATCTGGGTATTTGTATTTTTGTTTCTTTGAGAATCAGTTGGTAAACATTTACCAGCATACTACTGCATGTACAAAGCATTGCATCTGTTGACTTGCTGGCTATACATCCTTTTCAATTACATGAGGAAATCTTTCCCAGATTGACCATATGCTGGGCCATAAAGGAAATCTGAATAAATTTAAACAGATTTAAATTATATGGAAATGTGTTTTTCGACCACAATGAAATCAAGCTAGAATCAATAACAAAGTAACAAGAAAATCATGAAACGTTTGCAAAATAAGCAGTATACTTCTTTATAATTCATAGGTTAAAGAAAAAATATAATGGGAATTAGGAAATATTTTGAACTGAATGGTAATGAAAATATATGTCAACACTTGTGGGATATAGTTCAACCTATGGTTAGAGGGACATTTGTAGACATAAATACATTAGAAAGAAGACAGGATGAAAATAAATGATATAAATATCTATTTCAAGAAGTTAGAAAAAGAGCAGCAAATTAAACTGAAGGAATACTGAAGAAAGTAATAATAAAGATAAGAGCGGAAATGAAGCAGAAAAGAAACGTAGAGAAATTCAACAAAGCCAAAAGTTGGTGGTTTAAAAAAACTAATGAAATGTTTAAGCTTCTTACCAGTATTATCCAAGAAAAAAACAGTAAGGTACAAATAACCAAAATCTGGAATGAAAAGCAAAACATCTGAACAGATATTTTAAACGTGAAAAATATATGAACAACTTTATGTCAGTAAATTTGAAAATTTATATGGTATGAGCAAATTCCTAGGAAAATAACAACTTACCAAAAGAAATAGAAAATTATACCTATGTATGGTGTTAGACCTGTTAACACAGTTGTGTACTTACTATTTTGTGCTCTGATTTTTTTGACATAATGGTTTTACATATATAATTGCATATAACAACACATTCCTGAAATTGGTCACTTTAATGTTTATTGGAAAATCTCTTTGTTACCATACCAATAATATAAGACATATGGACTCTTTCCTATTTTCTATAGTAGTTGTGTGGAGAACTGCCATGAGATTTGTAATACCAATCTCTTTTTTTCCTTTGGTTATTTCCTGGGGGACATATTCTCTATAGTGGAATTACTAGAAGAAAAATGGTCAATGGTTTCTTTACTCTTTTCATATGTTGCCAAGTTACTCTTCTGTAAAACTGAATCAGTTTACAGTACCACTAGCAATGTCTAAGTGGTGCACTCATTTCCCCAAATTCCCACTAGCAATTGACTTTATATGCTGTATTTTTGTTAGTATAAGAGATAAGCAATGAAACTTTTAAGTTGTTTTAATTTGTATTCATTTAATTGCTATTGAAGCTTTATCTCTTTTCACATGATGATATCCTACTTCAATTCCTTTTTATATAAACTGCCTGTTCATCATCTTTGTTAACTTATCAAGTAGAATCTGAGTGTTAACCTGATATATATAAATTCATATTTTTATTCAGGTTGGGTAGGGAGCCTTTATCAGTTACATTTTTCTCATGAATTTTTCCCATTGTGATAGTCATTTCTTTTGATACTCATTTTATTACATTTCATAGCTTAACACCCTTTTTATTTTTAAGACATTAAATATATTTATCTTGTATGTGATGGTATACTCAATTTCTTTAAAAGTCAAAAATATATCTCCCTTCCACAGTTGGAATATATATGATATTTCATATTGAGATACCTGATTGACTATCCACAAAATCTTTAAATCATCATATCTAGAAACACTTAACCTCTGCTTGTACACTACGTCTGAACTGAATACAATCCTTTTTCTACTAACTTAGTCTCTACTTAATTCCTGTAATTGTGTTTATACCTTACACAGCAGTTCTATGACAAAGTTCTCCTTTGATAATTCACCTAGTACCCTAATCCTTCTAAGACTGGGACTTCACCTTACTCCTCCCGTTCTGGTAGGAACTTGAGTTCTGATTCTGAATTCCAGAATAGTAACTGGGACTGCAGAACTTGCTGCTACAACTCCAGTCATCAACTGTCTATCCAGATAATGCCTATCTCCCTTGCCACTTAGATTGTTGTTCTTTACCTGTCTACCAGATCACCAACACCTTTCCCATTTCTTGGCCTTCCCTAATGCTGACTGCTTACCTGCACTGCCATCATTGTCCCAAGATTCTTTAGACAAAGAACTCCTTTTAGCATTTCTTGTAGGACAGATCTGGTGTTGGTGAAATCTCTCAGCTTTTGTTTGCCTGGGAGGTCTTTATTTCTCCTCATTTTTGAAGGACATATTTACAGGACATAATACTCTAGGGTTAAGGATTTTTCCTTGAGTACTTTGAATATGCCATGCCACTCTCTTCTGGCCTGTGAGGTTTCCACTGAGACATCTGCTGCCATACATATGGAGCTCCTTTATATGTTATTTTGCTTTCTTCTTGCTTCCCTTGGGACCGTTTCTTTATCTTTGACCTTTGGGAGCTTGATTATTAAATTCCTTGAGGTTGTCTTGTTTGGATTCAGTCTGTTTGGTGTTCTGTGACCTTCTCATACCGCAGTATTGATATCTTCCTCTTGGTTTCGAATTGTGTTTCTCATTATTTCTTTGAATATACTTTCTACTGTAGTTTCTCTTTAATGCTGATAACTCTTAGATTTGCCCCTTTGAGGTTATTTTCTAGATCTTGTAGGCATATGTCATTCTTTTAAATTTATTTTTTTTCTAACTGTGTATTTTGAGATAGCCTGTCTTCATGCTCACTAATTCTTTCTTTCGCTTGGTCAGTTTTCCTGTTGAGAGACTCTAATGCATTTCTTCATTTGTCTATTCAGCTCCAGAATTTCTACTTTGTTTTCTAAAATTATTTCAATCTCTTTGTTAAATTTTTCTGATAGGCTTCTGACTTCCTTCTCTGTGTTGTCTTGAAGTTTAATGAGCTTCTTCAGGACACTATTTTGAATTTTTTGTCTGAAGGGTCACATATCTCCATCACTCCAGGATTAGTCACTGGTACTTTATTTCGTTCATTTGTTGAGGTCATGTTTTTCTGGATGTTCATGATACTTTTGGAGGTTCATTGGTGTCTGAGCATTGAATAGTTAGGTATTTATTTTAATCTTTGTCGTCTGTGCTTGTTTGAAACCCTCCTTCTTAAGATGGCTTTCCAGATATTCAAAGGGAATTGAGTATTATGATCTAAGTCTTTAGTAACTACAGCTGTATCAGCACTGGAGGTGCCCCCTAGCCCAGTAGTACTGTGACTCTTGTAGACTCCTGGTGGTAAGGCCTTGATGGACTTGGGTAAGATACCAGGCCATTCCCTGGATTACTAGGCAAAGTCTCCCATTCTATTCCCTCACTCTCTGGGCTGAGCTGCTCATGTTGGGTGAGGAGTGATGGACACTCCCTCTTGGTCACCACAGCTGGAACTGTGCCAGGTCACACCTGAAGGTAGCCCAGTCTCACCCAAAGCCCATGGTGACTGTTACCTGGCTACATCTGATGTTTATTCAAAGCCCAAGGGCTCTTCATTCAGCAGGAGTTGAATCCTACCAAGACTGGGTTATTCCCTTTAGGGCAGTGTGTTTTCTTCTGGACCAAGATGTGTCTAGAATTGCCATCCAGGAACTAAGGCCTGGACTCAGGAGTCTGCTTGGTACTTTATTTTACTGTGGCTGAGCTGATTTTCATGTTGCAAAACAAAGCCCTCTGAACCTCTTCCCTTTTCTTTCTCAAGTGGAAGAAGACTGTCCCTGAGCCACGCTGCCTGGATTTTTGGGAGGGGTGACACAGGCACTGGCTTGGCCACCACTGCTGGTGTCTCACTGAGTTATGTGCATCCCAAGTGTACTATCTCTGAGCAAGCACAGCCACAGGAATTCACTGGGCTGTGCCTGGTGCTTGGGTCCATGATGAAGGCAGATGTGCACAGCACTGTCCTTCCCCCATGCAGAGGACATGTCTCTCCATTCTGTGCTATTTGGGCTTTTGAGAGGGGTGGTATAGTTACTGTGAAACTGTCCTTCCTACCCTTTTAAGTGCATGTTTTCTTATTTCTTTGCTTAATTCAGTTGCTGTAATCACTTATATAGATTCCTTAGATATTGTGAAGGTATTTTCATGTGTTGATAATTTTTAAACTGATGTTTCTTTGAGGGTTCCAGCACTGTGGAAACTCCTATTCTAACATCTTGCTTACATCACTCTGCAGTAATTTTTTTTTCAAAATAATCATATATGTTATATAGCTTGGTTTTGGCAACTGATAGGCAAGTTCTAGCTAAGTCACTGATGGAGATGCAGAAGAATTGGCAATTTAATTTAAAATGGAAAGATCCCTATTGAAATAACTGAATAAGTGCCCAATGTGTAGTGTGTCATAAGCATAGAAGTGTGATGTCTGAAAATATACATATTTTGACCCTTTTCTGTTTGTGTCATTCTGCAGTCCTGTGATATTAGATGATGGAGGACTTTAGACACTTTGGTAACTTGGGATGGATGTTAATTTCAAATCACTGTGACTTCAGAGTAGTTCCCTTTTTGGATATGGTTTAGTGTCTATGAGCCCAAAGAGGAAGCCATTGACTTGAATAGATTTGTAGCCTGGTGCCGAGGCAAAGTAGAGTTGTGGAGCCAATGCCCATGGTGGATGTGTAGAAATGAGCAGTTTGTGGCTGTGAAAGGAGAATTGTTTTTGCAGGGGAGAATTTCTCAACATTTTATGTCTTCTCATTTGAGGGCTTCAGGATTTCATTTTTTAAATTTTAATTAATATTTTAGTTGCATTCTTCTTTTTTAAAAATGAAAACATTGTATATGGGACCAATAACCCCAACTTCAGTTTTTATTGACACTTGTGTGTGTCCATGCATGATCACATATTGGTATTATACTGCAAAAAATTGTACTGAAGCTTTTTTCCTTCACTCATCAAAATGTTTTGGTAAAGTATTTATGTCATTCCATGTGTATCTAGCTTATATCTTTTACTAGCTTCATATTATTCTACAATATAAACATTCCATAGTCCATTTGCTGTTCTTTTTTTATTCATAGGTATTGTTGTTGTTTTCAGATGTTCACTGCTAGAAATAATACTAGAATCAATAATTTTGTATATGGCCCTGTGTGCCTAGATGCAAGTATTTCTATAGGGGAGATGCAGAAGATTGTATTTCCTGGGTACAGGCAATTTTTGCAAATTGTTTTGGGTACAATCTTAATAACTATATATTGCTAAATTGTTCTCCATAGTCCTTCACAACATTTTCTAAATATCTCACCCAAACCTTGACAGAATCAGAATTTTTAATTTTTACAAATAATAATTGGTAAGTACAGATGCTCCTCAACTTACAATGGGGTTGCATCTCAATAAACCCATTTTAAGTTGAAAATGTTATAAATTGAAAATGCATTTAACACACCTAACCTACAAAACATCATAACTTAGGCTAACCTACCTTATATGTGCTCAGATCACTTAGCCTATAGTTGGACAAAATTGTCTAGCAGTATAGTACACTATAGAATATTGGTTGTTTACCCTCGTGATCGTGCAGCTGATGGGGAGGTACAGCTCACTACTGCTGCCCAGCATTGCCAGAGAGTATTGTACTGCTTCCTACTAAGTGTGTACCAACTTTGTACCATCATGAAGTCAAAAATTGTAAGTTGAATCATCATAAATCAGGGACCATATGTAATAGTTCATTTTTCTGATTATCATTTCCCTGATTACTAGTGAGTTGATCATTTCTTCATATATTTATTGACCAGTTCTATTTCTGCTTCTGTAAATTGCCTGTACAAATTGCCTATTTTTCTACTGGATTGTCCTTTATATTATGTATTTGTAGGTGCTTTGGTTATTCATTGTTAAATGTGTCTTCAGACATCTTCTCACAGTATGTTACTTGCTTCCAACTTTGGTTTTGATACTTTTTTGCATATCATTTTTACATTTTGGTATCATCAAATCTATCAATTTTTCCCAATGGTTTTTGTTTGTGTGAATTGTTTTAAAATTACATTTTAAACCTCTGTCTCAAGCTCCTAAATATATTTTTA
Organism: Varecia variegata; assembly: GCA_028533085.1. Taxonomy (NCBI): domain Eukaryota; kingdom Metazoa; phylum Chordata; class Mammalia; order Primates; family Lemuridae; genus Varecia; species Varecia variegata. The sequence goes on along the minus strand of CM052457.1, from coordinate 93,855,117 downwards.
GTGATTTTATAATTTTTTATTACTGGTTTTTTATATACTTTTAAAGGTTTGATATATTTAGAATATGTATGTGTATATGCATGTTTAAATGAACATATGTCTGTCTATTTGAGTCAAGTGAGATTAATTTTTTCTTATTCAAATTTTAGATATGTTAGGTTCCAGACTACTAAAGGTATTTTATTTTTTACTTTCTCTTCTCCAACCTCCTCTTGTCTCCCAATACCTGGATCCTCCATCTGTATAGCTGTGTTTGCTCTCTGGTTCATATACAACATCACCAGATTTTCAGTCAACATTTCTATTTGGTCAGCTTTCAGAATGATTATTCTAGTGGCTCTACAGATGTAGAGTAAATAGTTCTTGCTCTCAAAGACCTGGAAGGATTAAGAAAACTATCTAACGTTAGAACCAGCAAAAGGTCAAGGTAGTAATGTCAGATCTATTTCAAGAGGAAGGAAAATAGTATTTATTAATACTACATGTAACACTGTGTAGTATACAAGGTGTTTACACATCGTTTTAATAATCTCAGCATCCCTATGAGATATTACTACCCCCATTTTATACATAAGGGAACTGGGGTTCAGAGTGCTTAAAGAACTTAAGGTTACGTGAGAGGCATATCAGTCAGGGTTCTCAAGAGAAACAGAACCAATATGGGAGTTTTATATCTGTAAAATACCTTCATAGAAACACTTAGATTAGCATACTAGGTGGGTACCATAGCCTAACTATGCTGACACATAATTAGCCATAATAAGTGGTAAGTGAAAGAAATGGAACATGAACTCTTTTGTGAGTGGCTAAAAAGCCTCCATTTATAACCATAGGGATCACATTTTGTTTCCCTGTATCTGAGTTCTTGCTTTGCCCATAGCTATATATATTTTTAATGAATGAATCAGTGAAAACAACCCCCTAAGTAACTGAATTCCTAGACTTCCTGGACCCCAGTCTATCTGAGACTCAGCATATTTGCTTTAGGATCTCTGATGTTCCAACTGAATTTCTGTCTGGCCTCATACTTAATTGAACATCAAGAATCTTGGAATTATTATACTTTACTTTCCATTGCCCTACCTTTCTTTCCTTATAGAAATACCTGGTTTTGGATCTCCCCTGTGCCTGTCCTTGAAATATAATAAAACCTGATAATGTTCCCTAGTTTAGATGCCCAGCTTAGATTACCCCTAAATTCCAGGACCCAGGCCTTCTTAAAGTTTCCTTCCCCCTTCCAACCCCCATACTGAAGGTCAGGGCCTCAAGGACATCATGGTAAAAAATCAATGATCATGGTCCAGGATTAGTTTAAACAAGCAGGAGATTGGGCTGAATCTATACTGACCTAAGGGTTTTCCCTGGAATTTGGTTTTTTACTGCCACTGTTTTTAATAAACCTCAGAAACAAGCTTATCTTGTGATAATATTACTTCTACTAAAATGTGAACACATTGGAAAAATAGTTTAATTGAAAAGATTATTAGTTGGAGTATAATTAATTGATATTTTATGGTATTTGTTTATGATAATGTAACAGTCACCCTGGCACTACCTTATTTAATATCTGCTAAAAACATTGTTGAGAAGTGTATTAAAATAAATGACAAGGAAGCCCATTGTTAGTCATTAACTCTTACGAGTTAGTGAGAATGTAAACAAGCATGGTGGTAAATCAAAGTCCCTGCTTACCCAAATAGAGTGTAATTCATTTTAAGAAATATCATTTTTTCTATCGTATTTGGGCATCAGAAAATATCTTGTGCTGAGTTCTAAGAAATCATGAGAAACTTTACACCATTAAGTCTTGCTTCACCTCTCCAGGCTGATTGTTTCCTGGTAAGTGAAGTGAGAGCACTGCATTCTTGTATACCCATATTGATGAAGAAATTTATCCTTCAAAAGGACAGGGGAAATAAATCCCCGAAAGGGAAATTTTGGAGTGCTTACTTGTGAAGACAACTAGTCTCAGATAACATTTCTCATGTATGTTGTCCCCAGTGTTCTAGGTGGTGTTCTTGAGAGGTACCCCCGCTAGAAGCATTCTAGGAAAATAATAAGTCTCTGGCCCACAAAGGATCATTCCCTGGCTTTGAATTACTTCAACACTTACATTACCTTGAAATATTCATTAGCTGTAATAACTTGCTTATAATTCAGTCATTCAACAAGTACATATTAAGCACCTAATATGTGCCATGCACTGTTCTAGGCATTTGTGGATATACCAGTTAATTGTAATCTTGGAGTCTTTTATCCCTGTGCCAGCTACCCTCACACAGGATCATGCCTACCTTTTGTCTTCTTACTGTTGTTGCTGCTTCAGCTTCAATCTAACTGACCTACTGAGCTCTGGATTTCTTCCTCCTTTGGCCCTGAAAACTTGCCTGATCCTGAGATATAGTGGAGACGGAGAGAATGGATTCCAATCTTGATTCTTCCAGTTTTTCTAAAGAGTGTGTATTATTTTCTTTCATTCCCCTCCCTACAGTTGACATAGCAGACCTCCATAGAAACCTATATGCAAGACAGTGGAGGATGGTAAAATCCTGGGCTCTGGAAACAGATAAATCTTGGCTGTGTCACTTTACAGGGTGTGTGACCTTGAGCAAGTTTACTTAGTCTTTCTGAACATTAGTTTCCTCATCAGTAAAATGAGGAAAACATCAACCATCTAAGAGGCGAATTATGAGAAATTTTAATGTTATTTTGCAACCAAGATGTCTGACATACAGTTCTTCACAAATGGTATCTATTGTTGTTATGTTATTGCATATACCCCAGAAGACAGTAAGGATTTTAAAGCTTGATATTCAAACAGCAGAGAGTACTAAACAAATTAATCAGTGTAGCTAGCCATTCCTCTGCTCTCTTCTCTTCCTTGGCCCCAATTTTTAGGTTTGCTAAGTCTCATATCTCTTTATCTTAGTGATGAGGCATTTGGAGTTATCTTTGGTTTCTTTTATCCTTCTGTGACTATCTTGATGTAAAATGCTGCAAGTGCTGAATCGTTTAAATAAGATAAGTAATAACCCAGCAGAGGCTTAGTTGCCAGGAACCATTTGGGGATATGTGGTCTATGGAATTCAAGGGCTTTTGGTGAGCTGCAGGAGAAGGGAGGTAGGGATGGATGTGGCTTGTCTGATTCAAGTTTTATAGTAGGCCTTTAGGTAGTCCCCACTTAGTCAGAAAACTGAGTTTGCTTGACTAGGCAAATTACAATTGAACCCACATTTCTGTCCATCATGTTTTAAAAGTTATGGGGTAAAGGGGAAAGAGAACAGTGAAATAAATTGAGACCTGAATTCTTTTCCTAGATTTGCCACTGACTAGTTATATGACCTTAGGTTGGATATTGAGAAATAATTGGAGATATTTACTTTGGAGAAGAGCAAGTTCAGTTGGAACATAATAATTCTCCTCCAACAAGTAACTTTTACTAAGTGGCCTCAAAATATATGAGCTAGGACCAATGGATAGAAACTACAGTAAATATAAATTTTGACTCAATGTGAGAGAGAAATATAAAAAAGGAAATAAATGTCTTTCTTAATGAGTAACTGGGATTTTTCAAGCACCTTACAGGATTGTTGTATAGGGAATTCAAACATCTGATAGAGAGTTAGGCAGCCAGACTTTTAATGATCCTTCCAATCCTGAGGTTCTAAATTTAGTCACTTTACTTTTGTGGACCTCAGCTATCCCATCTGTAAAATGAGCAACTTGAATTACATGACTGTGTTGTTGTTTTCTACTTCTAACAGTCTATGTTTTGTTTAATGAGTAAGAACCACATGTGGAGAAAATTCAAGCTAGATTTCTGTTTTTGTGGCTCTCTTCTGAGACTTGCTTTTGTGGGTCATGAGGCAAGTCAGTAGACAGATGTGGAAAAAGAGGCTGAGTAGTCTCTGCCTGACAGATTCCTGCATCTACCATCCCTTTAGCAACTTTAGTCTCTTTTAATAATTCATTTTGGATTCTTTATCTTTTTTCTGTGATAATTCATGAATTTTGCCAGTTATATGGGGGAGGCTAAATATTTTATTTCTTCTGTGGTAATTTGTGCATACCATCACCATGGAGAAATTCAAAGAAGTGTGTTCCGTCAATTTCCAGTATTTTCCCTTGAAGGAAATTATCAGTCAGGTCTGCTCATTATAGCAAAGTGTTTAGCTATATGGAAATTTTATCAAAGGAAAGACTAATTTGTCGCCTTTCACAGTCTGTAAGACCCAAATATGAATAATGGACTATTTGTAGTGATACAGAGTATAGAAGACAATATTTTGGATCTAGGAAAAGGAGGGAGTTTAATTATAATTAGTGCTATTTCTATGGTTTATCCTCAAGGATTGCATTACAGGTGAAGACAGGATACTTAATTTGAGGGGTCCAATGAAAAATGAAAACGTGAGACCCCTTGTTCAAAATGTAAGAAGTAAATGCCTTTATAGAGCACTAAAATAGAAAGCTTTTTCCTTTCTTCCTGTTTCTGTCTCTCTAACTTGCTGCCGTGCACACTCACTCTCTGTGGTGTTTTTTTTATTTCCTATTTAATGTCATTTTAGGTAAAGAAAAATTAAAATTTTAAATTATTAGCATGGGTTTTACCTTTCATTTTTGTCACTATGCTAGTTTTAAATGCAAATATAAACATTTAACTTGTAGGCAGAATCATCAAAATTACATAGTTCTCATTTTATAGCTCATGCACACATATGTATTTCACTAATATTAGTACAGTATAAAACTTGCACAACACTAACTCAACTGTTTTTACTTTGTATCTTGATACGTGTATATTCTATCAAGACTTTCTAGCTTTGGCTTACTGATGAGTAAGGAAGGATTGAAGGTAAAGGAAACTATGGGTTGCCCTATCTTTTCCTTTCTATATCACCATTTTCCACGTAAGTGATTGGCTAATACAGGGAAGTAGCACAAATAGGAGAGAAAGAGTATGACAGAGTTATTGGTTATTCGTGGTTTTTACAATGCCATTACTTTCTTTCTGCATTTGAAGCAGAGATTATTATCTTGACTTGGAACAACAGAGTCTTGCCTATTTTTGTACTTTGTTTAAATGGAATCATTCAGTATGAACACTCTGGCTTTTTTTTCATTTAATATTATGTTTGTTAGAGTCATCCATGTTTTTTGTATCTTTGTAGTTCATTCTTTTAGCTATTTAGCATTCCACTAAAATTTTTCCATTCTATTCTTGATGAGCATTTGGATGGTTTCCAGATTTTGGAGACAAGAGAGAATAAATGTGGGGACATTTGTTTGGAGTTTACTATAGAAATTCCAACATGAAATGGTAAGGGCTTGAAAGCATAGTTATTACACAGGATAAAACAAAGAAAACATAGATCTTAGTCAACTAGTACCTCTAACTTCACAGAATTTTCAGGAAAAAGTTGACATTATGAGTTTACGCTGGAACTTGGTGGAGCAGAGAAAAGCTGGCAGCATGTTGTATACACATTGCAGAATATCAACCACACCTAACGGAGCCAGTGATGACTTAAGTTCCTTGCCTCCTCCATTTTAACCAGGTTGGTATGGGGATGATTAATGGAAGAGGGAGAGAGAGGTATAAGTGTTTCCTCAGCTTTGTGACCAGGGATCATTAGAGAACATGGAAGAGGTGTCCAGCAATGTTCAGCTTTTGATATTCGGTGCTTTCTTAGAAAATGGAATGTTTATTTTTAAATTCTGTTGTGATTTGCAGAAGCATCACTTTTTCCTAGAATTTTTACTTATAATTCTAGATATTTTGGCAATGATGGCCAGACATAACACTGGTAGCCAGAAATAGGAGATTTTCCACCTTAACTAATTAATAACACTTTACTTTTTTTCCCTGGTATTGTAAAGTGCTGGAGCCTGGCTTCCTTCTGCCAACCTAAGTACCCAGGAGACAGACCAATTAGCAGCAGAAAGCATAGATTTTGTCATCTCAACTGCCATTTGATTGTTATGCAGGTCAAGAAAAGGTATTTTCCACTGACTAATGTATACTAATTGTACCCAGTTCCCTTTGTCCATAATGCCTTCTCTTCCTTGTGTATTTGGTGAACCATTACTCAAGGTCAACTCATTTGTCAAGCTTTCCGTGGTGCTTTTGGCCAAATAAATAACTCCTTCCTCTTTTATTCTGTAGCATTTTTTGCCTAAATCCATTATGGAATCCATCATGTTGTATTAGGGTTATGCATGTCAAATCCCAGTCTTGAGTTGTGTTCCCCAAAGCATTCAGAAAAGTTTGGGCTCTCTAGTGATCTATTTGTATGTAGAATTAGGAGCTTCCTGGGAAATAACTTATGATGGAGATAAAAGGAATGACGTCACGAAAGTGAGTTCAGGATACAGTGCATTCCTCAACCTTAGGAACTTAGGGGTGATTCTGGGGATGATGTGTTATTACTCAGGTGTTTTTATTACATGTCTGAAATATTAATAAGTGTGACAGATACTAAAGAGCTTTTTTTTTTGAATAATTGAATGAGCGCTTGAGAGTTTAAAAGATCAGCAACAATGGTGGCAATGGTGTTTTTAACATGGCTTTGGCATGAAGCATAAGTGGGATAGACATTAGTGCTATACCCATGACAGAGACTTTGGTATAGCTGGCTGTGATATCTTTGGTGGGCATGAATCATGTGACTTCCACATTTGGCTTTGGCAGCATTCCAGCATTGCCTTTACTAGCAGAGCAGGAGAGGAGAAAAATGTCAGATGATACGTGGTCAGAATACCATATCTCAGAGTCATTTGAGATACCCACTAGGAGTCCAGAACTTTTTCAGGGGAGTTTCGGGGAAAGAAGGGGAACCAGTCTGGAGTTCCTTAGAGTAGATGCAGGTAGAGTAAGAGAAATGCATAGGATGGTAAAAGTGAGTTTTAGTTGGTTGTTTCCCCATATGTCTCCCTTTATGGACTAGGAGTTGTTCATGGTAAAGAGTTTCTCATTATATTATTTGCTCACAGTGTTTCCTTTCATTTCTACACTTGTTGTGACTCACTGTGGGAACAATATATTTCACTATCCCATTGATTTGGGGGTTGGGCATGTGATTTTGGCTGATAGAATAGTGGAATATAAGTGGATATAACTGCCTGCTAATTCTGGGCCAAGGCATTAAGAGAGTATCACATTTACACACATCCATGTTAAGCTTCTGATTTCTGCCATGAGAAGAACATGTCCAATTTATCCATTCTTCCTTCATCCTGGGTCCAGAAATGAAGAATGGAGAAAACCTGGACCGGACCTGAAGCCTAGAGTCCAGTCTAGCTGAGATAAACCCAGCTGAGGTCAGCCAAACTCCAGCTAACCCATAGACCCATGAATGTGGAAAATAAACGTTATAAGCCACTGAGATTTTGAAATTGTGATACAGAATTATTGCAGCAGAAACCTGACCAATAAAGACCATATCTTGGAGCTTTTGTATCCATAACACCTAGATTAATGTCTAGCAAAAGGTGGACACTTCATAAATAGTTGGCGAAGGAAGGACTTTACAAAGGCTGGACTGATTTATGTTGCTGTACCTACTTCAATGGTATTTCAGCTATTAGAGCAAGATGTTTAGGGGAGTCAAATCAGGCATTTATGGACCAGTTTTCTTCACTTTAAAATCAAGGCAGATGCCTTATAATATGTACCTTTCAAACTGACAGAGTTGAAACCCTAGCCAGAGGAGAAAATAATGACTTAGTGCACAGCCACACCACTACCAGAAAAGCACTGTGTACGCCTTGCTGCTGGTAGATCAGAAGGACTATCTCTACACGTGAAGGTTAACTCTGAATGAGCCAAAAAATCCTCCCTGTGTTATCCTTGTAGTGTGTGATTTTAGACTAGCTTTTAGGACAACAGTGGTTTGGAGTTTGGATACCTGAAAGATTCTGGAGGAGATAGAAGTGGTGTGGTTTGGGGGTTGGTAACAAGCAGAGAGAGGCAGCAGAAGTGAAGAGGTGGTTTAAAAGGGGTGGAAATTTTTTAAAGAAAAAAATTGTCAGGGGGGAGGAGGAATTACACATGAGAATATGGGTGCCCTTTGAGGATGCTCTAAGCGGGGTGGTCTGGGGGCGGAAAGAGAGATGGGGTTTTGCAATAAGAAAGAGTGATGCAAGCAAGCAGATGGGCTTGTTGGAGGATCAAACTAGCATGAATATCTTGGATGAGCTGTCACTAAGTAATTTTGGGCATTTTCCTGAGATTTTGGTAACCCAAAGAATGATTTATTTTTAGGGAAAGTCACTACATGTTCTTATTTTTAAAAAATTATTCTGAGTAATAGTCCTTGAAAATAAGAGACTTTAAACGTCTGTTTTTGAATGCTATTCTAATCCCAGGGAGAGGTCCTGCTTTCCAAAGCTTAAAAAAGGACTTGGAACTCAGACAAAGTTAGATTAATTTTCTTGCTGGGATAGCGCTTCGAATTAGGTCTGATTAGCTCTTTGATTGTTTTTTAAGTATATACTGCACTTTATTCTCCTTTTGTATCTTTGAGACTAAGGAACAAGGAAAGAAAAATTATGTCCTGAGAAATAAAAGATAATATCTTGATTGTAGGATTCCTAAAATGAAATAATCATTCACCAGTCAAAAGCAGGTTCTTTCAGGGCATTTTTTCCTTTTTTTTAATGACAGGGTTTGAAACACAGTTATTTTTGTCTGAAAAATAATTTATTTTGACTGACTGGACTTAGTAATCAATCACAAGCAAAATGCTTATTAATGAGATTTTGATACTTTGGCATATGTAATCAATAATGCTTGAAACATAAGAAAGAAGTCAGTTTTTAGTTATCTTGGGCATAGTTATTTTTTGAAAAGGCAATTAGTGATGCTTTGTTGTGAATGGATTTTGATCGAAGAGTGTAAAATCTTATGGCTCAGTGGTAAATAGCTTCAGGTTGACAGCTGTAGCTTGAGTATCCTGGAACACAGTGGATGGATGCTCCAGGTTTATTTGAACATTGAGAGAGGCAAGTATCCAAGGTCTGTTTCTAACCAATTCTGTTGTTTCAGTTTGAAAGAAACAGCAGGTGGCCTTGGTGAACAATTTTGCTGATACTCTTATTTAACAACTTTGTACCAGTGTGACAAACCAGGATGATTGGCTTTTTTTTTGTTTTCTTTTTCTTCCTTCCTTTTCTTTACCTCCTCCTTTTTAATTCTGGAGGTTCTATATGTATAAGTTTCAGTCTTCACCTTAGTTATTCCTTAAACTTCTTACCAGTTGGTTCCCCAAAGCCTACCCCTCCACTTGCCTTCTGATCACCTGTTTTAACCTTGATTTTGAGGAGAATGCATTTTACTAACAGGAACATATGTATTTGATTAAAAATAATTCATATCTGTCTTATAAAACAGAATAAAGACTTCAGATACAATTGTAGGTGTTTTCCCTCTTTAAATAGACCCAACATGTGAAGAAACAGGTTTATAAAATTAATAAGTGTTTGCTTTTAGCTTTGGATGGTATGATTTTCTTAAGTTAGCAGGTAAGAAATCTGGAATGCAGAAAACGTAAGTGATTTGCCTAAGATCTGGTAAGAAATTAATGAACTCTTGATCCCCAGTCTGTTTACACATTTCATGATTTGAGTAACAAAATTCTATATACAAGCTATTGTTAGAGAAACGTATCGTGCAATGTGAAATGCTACTGATTATGGATGTGACCTAGAGAATATGAATCTGAGGTCTGAGTGCAAAAAAGAGAGATTTCCACAGTATTCTTCCCCCCCCCATATGTTTCTCAGCTATATTTGTAGTTATTGTTGCTTCAGTACAGTTCCTTTTGTCTTTGTAGATGAGTATTGTTTGCCTGCTGTGAAAAGGCAAAAAGAAGACATGGATGCCCAGATAGCTGACTGCTTTTTGGGTACTATTGATTGGGCATATTGATGATCCATTATCTGAGAATAAAAAGGACATGATTTTCTTCCTCTTTGACTCCCTCCCTGCCCCAAGCCCTAAGACACTTTATTTCTTTATTTTTAAATCGTAGGTGGACAGTTATTTGAGAGGGTTCCCTCTGGCTTTTAATTTTAGAAAGATGTCCAAAGTGAATTGAAAGCAAAAAGAATCCTAGCTAAGAGCACTGGACATATATCTCACATTTGCTTCTGTGATGACATAAGCTTTGACCTTGAGTCTGTCTCATGTTTGGAAAAGTAGAAATATTCACCAGATCCAGTTTTGGTATATAATAGTAATAATGATGCTAGCTTTGGGAGACATGCAAGTTTAAACCTCCTGTGATTTTTCATATTTTGTGGGATGACTATACTTGAATTCTCCTTCACTATGTAATGATTTCTTTATATAACCATGAAAGCTAAAACAAGCTATTTGGTTAGCTTTTGTATGTGTATATATATTTTTGCATGTGAAAAGAACTCCATACAACTACATTTTAGGAACAAGCAATTTAATAATCTAATGTTGAAATTGTGTGCTCGATTTAGCTGTTAGAGCCATTTTTCTTTTTTACTGAATTTTGAGTTCTGTCATCTAAATAAAATTAAAATGCTTCTTGACTTAGTTATATATGTCCTTGATTGGATTTTAAGAGCAATGTGCTAATAATGGACTGGCTTGTGCTCTGAGGAAAAAAACAAACAAAGGAAAATGCAATATAATGACAAAGAATTTTTGTCCGAACAGATTGATCCTTAGTGTATACCGGACACTCTTTCCTCTTTGCTTTCATTGTGTGTGTACGTACAAGGATGTGTGTATTGTGGAGGAGTGCATTTTTCAGTGGAGTGAGTGGTTTATGAGGAGGGAGGCCTCTGGATCTTTAGAATGTCTTGACTTTGTATGTTTCACTGGCTTCTTTTTACAATACAATTTACATTGTATTGGACATTATAAGTAATCTAGAAATTATTTAAATAAAGTATATGGGAGGATGTGCATAGGTTATATATACCATTTTATATTAGGAACTAGAGCATCTCTGGATTTTGATATTGGGGGGGGGGACTAGCAGGGTGGTCCTGGAACCTACCCTCTGTGGTTACCAAGAGATGACTATAGCTTCAACCTCAGTATCTAGAAGAAATTTTATTTGCTTAGATTTCTTGGTTTGGAACAGAAAATATCTTCTTCTTGAATTCAAGGCCCTTTGGAGATACTCATTTCAGTCTTTACTTACCCATTTGGAATCACAGGGCAATGGGTCCAAACCCATAACAGCTTTGCAACTGGCAGAACTGCTGGGAATATGGATTTTCTTCATATTTATGGCAATTGGGAAATTTTATCAAATGTATACTATATATGTATATTGTTTTACAGTAATAAGTATCCCCCTTTATATCATTGAAAAATAAAAGGTTATATATATATATATTTTTAATTTGAGCAAAAAGGAATGGAGGAGAGAAAAGATGTACAAAAGTTTACACTAGTATTTGTGGGGTTTTGAGGTCCTTAATGTCCTTGTTAGCAGAATGACTTCATACAGTGTAGATCCTTTCAGCCCTTAGTCTTTCAGCAATAGTTATATTTAAACTATATTTCCATGTGGCAAGCATTTCACTTTTGCAGCAGTGTTCATTTCTTTTACTATTCCATGTAGAATATTTTTCCCAAATCAAATCCCTTTCTTTGTCATGAATTGTTTATCTCTGAATAAAGCAAACCTGCCTGCTGCAGATCATACTGGCAGCTGTTCCAGTTTGCCAGTCCTAAAGATTGGGATTAGCCAGTGCCCTTAAAGAAATCACACCTGAGAACCTGCAGTTGATTCCAGATATGAAATCCATATGAAAAGGGAATTAACATAACCAATCTTTAAACTTCCCCTTTCCCCAACCTAGTCCCAATAAAATACCAACCCTTTCCAAATGCAGATTTTCAAATCTTGATATGATTAATTTAAATAGGCAGACAACTTTGCAGCATGTTCCTCTGGTGGAGGGAGGCTGACTCATGTCAGTTCAAGAATAAAAATAGGGAGCACTAATATCCACAGAGTTTTTATAGAATGTGTCCCTGTGTTGTCATCCTTTTCTTTCCTCTGTTTCTTTTAAATCAAGAGATTTGCTCTCTCCTGACCCTTCCCGGAAATTATTCGTGCATTGAATAGGCAGATGGTGGGTTGAGCTTTGAGAGACCAAAAAGGGCACATTCGTGCCTCAGCAATTTTCTCTAGCTTGGTAGCACAGATGCCTGTTTGTGAGTTGGTATCTAGTAAACCTTAGCTGACTGCAGTCATATCTTAATTTTCAGCATAGTTCAATATTTTTTAAAGAACTTTCCTTTTCTTGAGTTCCTGTGGTTGTTGGCCTCTTGCCTGACTGCAACTATTTACCTTCACCCCATCTACATATTCAGACCAATTTATAAATGGGAAGGAGATCACAGCATATCCAGCCCAAATAGAGCAAATGGATTGAGTTCTGGGAGCTGAGAGTCATCTTGGTAATATTAGGTTCAGTGGTAATGTTGGCTAAGAAATAAGAGACAGGGATTGAAGTGGGGAAAGATGGTCCTTGGCTAATTTCCACACCTCGTGAACTTACTCAAGGCCATTCCCAAAATAAATCATGAAGGAGAGGGGAGTTCTGTACCCAGTATTTTCCTTCTCTTTGTGGTACCTTGCTGTAACCTGACTGTGCCTATTATGCTTGGATATCAGCTTCAGGGCTAGTCTTTTATTTATCTCTTCTTTCTTATTTTCTTATATGTATTTCTTTTTTCCATTTGTGTTTTTGGAGAAGTCAGAGAATTTAGGCAGCATGATTTATAGAAGTTGACCAAAAAGATACTAGGAAGTACCATAGTGAGTCTCTCCTTTAGTCCTACCTACTCAAATATTAGAAACAAGTACCCTTAGATATTAATAATTTTACACTTAGGAATTATCCCAAATATCATCATCTTCTCTAAGACCTTTTAACTTTCTGAGATCTTGTCCTATAAGTTATTCCCTTGATAAATGTTTTCAATTTCCATTACCTTCTTTGTCTTCTCCTGTAAATATGCTTAGTTTTGGTTAAAAATAAAATCTTCCCTTGGTGCTGCATTTTCAGGTAAACAATAGTCTTTCTCTTTTTCTCAGTATAGTGTAGTGGTTACAAGCTCAAATTTTGAAGCCAGATGTCTTAGTTTGAATTCCAGCCATTTTAATTACAAACTGTGTGATGTTGGTAAATTAATCTCTGTGTCTCAGTTTCCTCATTTGTAAAATGGGGGTAATAATTGTACATATCTCATAATGTTGTTGAAAGATTAAATGAGGAAATATGTGTAAAGCACAAAACAGTATGTGGCACTCAGTAGCTCTATTTAAGTATTTGTCATTATCATTTCCTTAGAGATAAGCTTCACTACCCTAATTTATTTTTGTCCACAGCACTTACCACATTCCAGTATACTATATGATTTATTTATTTGTTAGACTTATTTTGTACTATCTTTTCCCTTTCCTGCTAAATTATAAGCTTCATGAAAACTTTTTTTGTTCTGTTCTTTGCTGTATAGCCTCAGTGCCTAGCACATAGTAGATGGTCAAAAATACCGTTGAATGAATGCTTTGTAATCTGGCTTTTTCTCCCACCAATCTATTGAAATTACTTTGGAAGAGGTCACCAGCAAATACAAACCCATAAACCATCTGTAATACCTCCTTTTCCCTTACTTACAATATCAAATTGATGATGACATCAGGTTAATTGTAGTGCCAAGTATCTCAAATCCCTCTGTGTCCTGCAAGATCCATTGCCACTACCTTCTCTAGCCCTAGCCATCATGTTTCCTAAGTCTTGCAATAGGCACCTAAGGAATTTTCCTTCATTGATTTTTGCCTTCTTTCATTCCATTATCTGTATAGTAGCTAAAGAAGGTTTAAAAAAATGTAATTCAGATGATACCATGTTTTTTTTCCAAAGACACTTTACTAGCTTCCTATTGTTCTATAGAGCAAAATCCAAAATCATTCCATGGTCTAAATGAAACTGTAAAATATGGTTCTTTAGTTACTCAAAAAGTTAAACAGAGTTACTATATGACACAACAGTTCCGCTCCTAGCTGTATACCCAAGAGATAGAAACATATGTCCATACAAAAATGTGAACACAAGTGTTCATGGCTGCATTATTCATAATAACCAAAGAGAGAAGACAACCCAAACATCCAGTACCTGATGAATGAATAAACAAATGTGGTATATTCAGACAATAGAATATTTTTCAGCTATAAAAATGAGTGCCTTACTGGTACATGCTACAGTGAACCTTGAAAACATTGTGCCTTGTGAAAGAAGCCACAAAAGGCCACATATTGTATAATCCCCTTTTTATGAAATATCCAGAATAAGCAAAACCATAGGGATATGAAAAATAGGATTAGTTGTTGCCAGGAGTTGGTAGGAGGGAATGTGGCTGCTAATGGGTTTGGGATTTTTGGCAGTGTGATAAAAAATGTTCTGGAATTAGATAGTGTTGATGGCTGCCCAATATTCTGAATGTACTAAAAAACACTGAATTGTATATTTTAAAAGGTTATATTTTATGCTATTTTAATTATATCTGAATTTAAAAATTCTGGACCTTGCCTACCCTCCAGTATTATCTCCGAACACTTCCTCTCTCACTTGCTATGCTCCAGCTGCAATGGTCTTATCCCAGCTATTCAAACATCCCATGTTCTCTCTTATCCCAGGACCTTTGCATACACTATTCTATGTGTTATAACACTCTGCTGTATTCTGATGTGTCTCCCCAAGAATTATGTGTTAAAACTTAAAATCACCTCATGAATGGGATCAGTGACTTTATAAAAGAGGTTGAAGTGAGTGCACTAGTCCCTTACATCTTTTCTACCATGTGAGGATGCATTGAGAAGGCACCATCTTTGGAGAATAGAGCCTTCACCAGATGGTGAACCTGCCAGTGCCTTGATCTTGAACTTTACAGCCTCCACAACTGTGAAATAAATTTATATTATTTATAAATTACCCATTCTAAGATATTTTGTTATAATAACAGAAGCAGAATAAGACAGAAATTAGTACTAAGAAGTGGGGTGTTGCTATAACAAATACCTAAAAATGTGGAGATGGCTTTGGAACTGGTTAATGGTTATAGACTGAACTATGAAGGGCTATTCTCGTGAGGGCTCAGAATAAGAGAAAGCCTTAATCTTCTTAGCAAATACTTAAGTGGTCATGATGAGAATGCTTGGAGAAATATGGACTGTAAGAGCCATTGTGATGAGGTCTCATATGGAAGTGAAGAAAAACCTATTGGAAACTGGAGGAAGGGCCATTCTTGTTACAAATTGGCAAAGAACTTGGCTGTATTATGCCCATGTACTAGTGTTTTGTGGAAGGTAGAATTCAGAGTGATGCATGGCTTCTCTTGACTGCTTATAGTAAAATGTGAGAAGAAAGAAACAAATTAATGATGGAATTTATAACCAAAAGGGCAGCAGAGTTTAAAGATTTGGAAAATTCTCATCCTGGCCATGTAAAGAAGAAAAAAGTGTGTTCAGGAAAGAACACCAAGGGTGTGGCCAAGAGAACGTTTGTTGAGGACATTAATATAAATAGAAGAAGCCAGATGCTGTTCATCAAGACAATG
Organism: Varecia variegata; assembly: GCA_028533085.1. Lineage (NCBI taxonomy): Eukaryota > Metazoa > Chordata > Mammalia > Primates > Lemuridae > Varecia > Varecia variegata. Next base: position 93,839,501 of record CM052457.1, on the reverse strand, counting down.
GAAGAATTACATCAAAGGCATTTCAGAAATCTTTGAGGCTGCCATTCCTATCATAGGCCCAGAGTGCCAAGGTCTTGTGAGCAGAACAGTTTCAAGGGCGGGGGCCCAGGTCACCCATGGGCTTCAGGGTTTGCTGTCCAAGGCCACCTCAGGTTTCTTCTTTAAATATTCCAGTACATGCTCCTTAGCCACTCCAGCTGTGACTTGAGCCTGCTCAGGTATAGCTTTGGCTTACCATTCCAGAGGGCACAAATAGTACACCTTAATGGCATCCATGTGGTACTAACTCTGCAAACGTGCAAAGTGCACCAGTTGTGGAGACATTGCTTCTTCTACTTAGATTTCAGAAGATGCCACAGAAAGCCTTGGAACCCAAGCAGAGGACTCCCACAGGGGTGGGCCTGCTGCAGAGAGTCCCCACTAGGGGAATGCCTGGCAGAGCTGTGTGTTTGAGACCACTGCAAAGAGCCCCCCGACAAGGGCAGTGCTTAGTGAAGCCATGGGGGTAGGAAGGGCTACCCCCGAGACCCCAGATCAATAGAGTTAGCAGCAGTGTGCAACTATAGCCTGGGAGAGCTTCAGTCATATGACTCCAACATGTGAGAGCTGCTGTGTGGACTGAAGCATAGCCATTGGGGCAGGGCTTCCAGGAGCCTCAGGGGCCCAGTCCCTGCCCCAGTGTTTCCAGAAGGCAGGACATGAAGTCAAAGAAGATTATTCTCAAGTCTCAAGATTTAATATTGTCTGTCTTTTGGAGCTGTAGATTTACTTGAGACCTGTTACTCCTTGTTTCCCTCATTTCTCCCTTTTGAAATGGGAGTGTCTATCCAATGCCTGTTCCACCATTGTATTTTGGGACATAGTTCTTTGGACATAACTTCTTTTCACTTTGTAGGTGCACAGCTGGAGGAGGAATTTGACTCAGGATGTATAGTATATTTAGTATCACCTATATCTGATGCATGTTGTATCTAAGAAGGACATGAATATTGGGGGACTGGGGTGGAATGCTATGATTTGAATATATGTGTCCCTTCCTCCAAAATTCATATGTTGGAACTTAAACCCCAAGATGATGGTATTGGGAGGTGGGGCCTTTTGGGAAATGATTAAGTCACATAAGGTATCTGCCCTCATGATAACACTCTTTTGAAAGAGGTTGAAGGGAACATCCTAGTGCCTTTTGCCCTTCTACCATTTGAAGATGCAGTAATAAGGCACCATCTTGGAAGCAGAGAACAGCCCTCTCCAGACACTGAATCTGCTGGCATCTTGATCTTGATTTTTCCAGTCTTCAGAACTATGAGAAATTAATTTTTGTTCTTTATAAATTGCCCATTCTAAGGTATTTTGTTATAACAGCAGGAACAGACTGACACACGTTTCTCATCTTTCTTACCTATCTTGCTCTTATTCATTATTCAGGAGGTGAAACATTTCTTTCAGAAAGCCATCCTTGACTCCCTTCAAATCATGCTTATTTCTTCTTTTATACATTCCCCATAGCACCCCATATTTCTCCACTAAAATTATTTTATAATACCTGTTCTTTGTATTGGCTCAATAGACCAGAAGCTCCATGACATCAGTGACCATACCTATCTTTGTTTGTTCTCCTCTCCTCCCTCCCTCCCCTCTCTCTTTTTAAAAATCAACAAACATTTATTAAGCGGAGACTATTGAGCCAGGCCCTGTGCTAGCTGCTAGGAATACGATAATGAGCAAAAGAAATAATGCCTGTGCCTTCTTGAAGCTTACATTTTAGTGAAACATAATGTACAATTAAAAAAGAAAAAAATGTATAAACAAAATAATTCATTGATTCTGAGATGCCCATTAGTCACATTTTCACATCATCTATGTAACTGGCATATGTCTTACAATCGGTATAACAAGAAAACATTTTATTTCCTTTTTATTAATACATCAAATATATGTATGTATTGCAACACAAGATGTCTTAGATTCTATGAAATAAGATCTATTTCCTATTTAAATTACCCTAACATTACCAAATATGTTAAATGATAGAAAGTAAATAAAGTGATATGAAAGATGGTAAGTATAGAGGAGGATAGGCTGTATTCTCAATAGTTAGAATCATGGTTGGCACCTACTATAAATATACCTTGAACTTATTATGGTTTTCCCTCTTCATGAATAACCTTTTCTTCTCCCAGCCCTTCCTATATTGTTTAGTTAAAGACACTTAGATTTACCTAGTTGCCACAGCCAGAAACCCACGTTTATGTCTCAATGTTTGCCTGCCCCAAATTCCTTTCAGTATACAACTAATCTTCAAGTTATATTGAATCAGCATTCTAAATATCTTCTACATCCTCTCCCCACCTCCACTATCCCCACTGCCACTGCTTTATAATATTAGGCCGTCATTGTTTATTAGCTTAGCTACTATGACAGCCTTCTAATTCAGTCTCTCTGATTTTAATTCTTTTATTTCTTCAACCCATTCTTCACAGTGCCAACAAAGTAATCTTCATGTATAACCAATCTAATCCTCATCCACAACTCTCTATCACCAAAGATTCATAACACTTTGTATAGATTTTTATTCTATTTACTATCACCTATAAGTCCTACGAGGACTTGGATCATGTCTGTTATAGTTCAGCACTGTATCCTGGAAATCTATCACTGTCCCAGGTGCACACTAGGTATTTAATAAATGCTTGTTGCATCAATAAACGTTGTATCTTCCCCTTTTAGCTATCTAGCATCAACATGGATGTTTAAATATGGGAAGTTTAGGTGATTTGCTGGTCAAAACATACCCAAATGTGGCCCTTATTGCCTTTAGACAGTCTGATGTCTGTGAACTTCTCTATAGTATATCAATTTTCTTGGCTTTTCTGATTTTCTTTCTTAGAGGGGAGAGTTGGTAAATAAAAGCCTCAAACAAAGTGAGCATGGGTACACATCAACTCATATCGTAATTACATGTCCCTTTTTTTTTTTGGACCTGTAATCTTTCCCACACCCCCTACCCTGCCATAGAAATCAGTAATGAGGCATCATGGCAATAATAAGAGGCGTAAATTGTCATCCTGATGGGGTATTCAGTAATATAACTCTGTAAATAGAAGGGATTTGTATGCCTATTAAAAGCTACCTGTTTTATTAGAATCACCGTTCAAAATACAGCTAGTATGTGAAATTTGAAGTGGTGGAACCAAAATGAAGTTGAAAAGAGAAGGTTGAGTGCTTCTGTGGGTTGCATAACAATAGTCTCTCTTCTTCCCCAGAGCTCACCATAAATGATTAAAAATCACCCCTCAGGGTCTTGGCTTGAATCTCCTACTTGTAACAGGAGGTTTGTGAGTAAAAGAACAGCTGCCCCTCTGCTAGGAAAATGAAAGGAAATAAATCAGACTTATCCACTTTGCTGAAAATCTGCATTATCTATCTGAGGTGGATTTTTATAAAGTTATTTTTACCTTTATTTAAACTACACGAAGATCCAGGTTATTTCCTCATTGTAGAGGTAAAAAATCTTTGTTCCTTAAGATGAATCAACCTCAATTAGGCCTTTGAAACAAATAGTGTTCTCACTCATTTTAACAATTAATGTTTTATTTTGTTTTTTATTACATAGGCAATACGTGTTGATTTTAGATAATTAAAAAATTCACACAAGAAGAAAGAGGGAAAAATCATAAGTTCATTAAACAATGATAACAAGTGTTAACATTTTGGTGTGTGTACATGGTGCGTATGTGTTTATAACAAAAATTGGATCATATTGAACATGTTTTTGTAACCTTTATTCACTCAGTGTTATATCATGAATGTCTTTCCTTGCCAATATACATGTACAGTGTAATTTTTAATAGCTACATAGCATTATAGTATATTTCTATGTGACAGTATATAATTTAAAAACTCTATCTTGTGGGGTTTTTAAGTTATTTCCAATTTACTAGCATTACTTTAAAGATATGCTTGTGCACATTCATACTTATTTTTTAGGATAAATTACCATATCAGTCAGGATAAATTCCCCCGAAATCTTCATGGCTTACAACAATGGTTTGTTTCTTGTTCACTCTGCAACTCCACTGCAGGTTGATAGGGGAAACTCTGCCTTTTAAAAAGGGACACAAATTTACTGAGGCTGTATTATTTTCTGACATTGCCCACCCAACATGTGCTCTCATGAACACCTTGCCAGTGAATGAGAATATAGATCAGTGATTCCCAACCTTTATGGCACCAGGGACCGTTTTCATGGAAGACAATTTTTCCATGGACTGGGCTGGCAGAGCCCAAGGTTGAAAGGGGTTAAAAAGTTTTAATGGCCTGAATTATAAGATATTGGGATGTCATGTCAATGCATTGTTGCACTTTAACAGAGGGGTGAATGTATGCCCAAATGGAGAGGATTTATTGTGTGTTATCTTTTCTTCATGGATATGTTTAGCATTTGACCAAAACTGGTTAGGACTGGAGGTTGAGCATAAAGAGAATAGATTAAGATTGTTCTCCTCTGTTACTGATCTAGCATGAACCATTTCTCAATGGTTTTGGCAACATGATACCAAACTAAATCAGTCAATTTTAAATGAAAAAGAATCAGAGGAATAATTGTGTGTTTGCGATAACAGCATAAATTCATATGAGAGATTTCATATTACAAAAGGTAGGACTTTTTAACTGACTGTGGGGAATAAGATATTGGAATAGACATTTAAGGTGAGATTTGGGTATTTATGTCTATTCTTTAGTAAGATAACCATTCGGTTAAATACCCATCTGCCTGAAGGCAGGGGGCTGCACCAAATAACTTCCTACAGTCCTACTGACAATAACACCAAGATTCTATGCAGTCTCCCAATTTCGGGTAAATGTTAACATTAATTAAGCATTATTATAATTTTGGCCTTTGATGCTTCCTAATTTGTAGAGGTTAAGCATAGATCTTAAGGTATAATAGTGAATTAATGTATGTCTATCAGTTCACACTATTTATTGAGTTTTATTAAATACTCAGTATTGTTACACTCATTGAAATATGATAAATTGTTCTTGTCCTCAAGGACCATGCAGTCTATTCAAATAGAGAGGCAAAAATCACTCTTGAAACAATTAGACAGCAACCAGGTACAATTTGGTATGTTATTTCTCTATTTTAATAACATTTTGTAGAAAGCTTTTATCCTTATGAGCTGGGGTGAATAAATTATTGAGGAGGTAGGCCTTGAGGAAATCCCTGTGGATAAGGATTTAGATAAGCTGAGGTCAGAGGCAGAGGGAATCACAAGTAGGGGAGCCAGACATAATCAGAGATGCCAGAGATCCATCCCTGAAAGTTTTCCTTGACTTAACACTGTCGAGTTTTGCTTGCTCAATAGCAACTTCCTTCTTCTAGGTATCTTTATTGTCCTTTGTGAACTCATTTCCCCAATTAAATGCTGTAGTGAAAATTTGTCATACTTGCACAAAAGACACAGCATGGGGAATCCTTGCAAATTATTAGCACCAACACTCTGAGGATTGGTTTCTGCTTACTTGAATCTCTTTTATATTGTTTAAGTTATCTAAACTCATTTTTCTGTTTCTTGCTCCATCTGGTGATAGGGTAAGTAAGGCTGATTACTTGCTACCTGGGATTCTTTAAATGCATGAGAATGTGTGTGTGTTTTAACTCATTGAATGTGTGCAGAAAGTCTACTGTTATTCCTGGCAAAATACCTTTGCTTTGGTGTATCTATCAAATTTTTTTGGAGTTTTCTCCATAAAATCACATTTTTATTATGTAGTCTAATAGGCTACTGTGATATAAGATATGTAACAACATTCTTAGCTATTAAGTCCCCTATTTAGAAATTTTGTACTTTAGAAAGCTTTTATTCATTCATGTAGAAATGCTGTGCAGCAGTGGCAGGGTGCATATAATACCCTGCCCAGGTCACTAGCAATGAAGTTGAGCCACAAGGACTTTCTAGGGCATGCTAGTAAGTCATTGATAAGATTTACATGTTCCATATTCAAAACCCTATACTGTGAGAATGGTCTGTCTGTTTCTCTCTGATCTTTTAATTCAACTTCCTTTTTAGCAGTAACATTTGAATTCTCTACTTTGACAGATCTTCTATATTTAATTTAACTGCATAAATTCATTTGTTATGAAATTGAACACAAAACCAGAACTTCTGACCATGTGTTTTTGCTGAAATTTTTCTCTCATTGAATGTTTGAGGACGTGGTAATTTGGTAAAGTTCTCAGATGAATCATGGCTACAAAAGTGTATCAATACCTCATTCTTTCCAAGAAAGCACTTCATTTGGGAGGTGGTAATCATTTCAAAATTAATGGTGCTTGAGGTACTCATAACCTTTTTCAGTATAAAACTATGCTTCCTTGGGCTTGGTTTTGAAATGGTTATGCAAGCCTCCCTTGGGCTTCAAGTCTGATCCTCTTTCAGAATCTACCCTTGGTGTCAGGGCAACTGTTGTATTGTCTTTGCTATATTGTAGTTTCTGTGAAAATGACACAGTGCTTGTAGATACGACAGTTTGATGAATGAATTTCTTTATGAGGATGACGTCTGTGGCAATTGTTGAAAGAAACTATTCTAAGATAAATAATAATCTGGGACATTGGTATGTCAAATAATAATAGAGTAATGTAATGATTAACTCCCAAAAGAATGATGTTGTTAGAGAAAATTTATACTTTGCATGTATAAATATACAAGAGGGTTTGATGAAAAAATTCTCAGGCATTAATCTATTGCCACTAAAGATCGTGGTCTAGTGGGAAATGGGGATTCAGGTTGTTATAATTATCTTGGCCATATCCATGCAGATTAGTCCAACCCAAAATGAAACTTTAAGATGAATTCCTTTGCTATCCAAAGTTCTTTTAGACCATCTTTATCCAAACTCATTTAGGTTTCATGTACAGGGAATAAGCATGATTCTTAATTTTAATCCAGGCCAGACAAAAATAGAAGCTTATGTATGTTTCATAAGAATTGTTTCTAATCTCATGTAGTGTTATCAAATTTTGCATTAAAAACGATTTTGGCATTGTCTGCCTGTCTGGCTCTTTTTTAAACTCCAGGTCCCCTCTCTCCACATTAGATGGATTTTATAAAGAAAAAGAATTATTTTCTGAAGGATTATTAGAATTTCTGAACTAGTAACTAAAGGAGGTTGTGGAAATTTCTTAATTAAAGAGGAAAGACCTATCTATGGAGGCCATGACTCCATGTAGAAGGCCTTTCAAAAATATAGGTGAACAATGAAATAGACTGAAACAGAAATAAGGCATCACTAGTGTAGTCAGACGATGCAGTTATTAAGCAGGGTAGCCTCTGCACAAGGAAAAAAAACCTGCCACCTGTGTATAATTGACCCTTGGACAACACAGGTGTGAACTGTGTCGGTCCACTTATATGGGGATTTTCTTTTACCTCACTCCTGAGACAGCAAGACCAACCCCTCTTCTTCCTCTTCTTCCTCCTCAGCCTACTCAATGTAAAGAAAAGGAGGATGAAGACTATGAGGACCCACTTCCACCTAATGAATTCTAAATATATTTTCTCTTCCTTGTTATTTTCTTAGTAACATTTACTCTTTTCTAGCTTACTTTAAGAATACAATATTCAATACACATAACATCCAAAAAGTGTTAATTGACTGTTACCAGTAAGGCTTCTGGTCAACAGTAGCTTATTAGTAGTTAAGTTTTGGGGGAGTCAAAAGTTATATATGGACTTTTGACTGCACAATGGGGTTCAGTGTCCCCAACCCTCCTGCATTGTTCAAGGGTCAACTGTATTATAATTTGAGGGACATCGAATAACCTACTTTTCCAAAATCAACTCTTCCACTGACCAATAATAGTTCCCCAAATGCTCACAGTGGCTATATGGTATTTAGTCTATAGAGTGTCTATATTAACATGTAAACATATTAACTGAATAGAGCAAGACATTTGCTTATCACATAGTATCCATTGTCCCATTAGCATTTAAGTATTTATCAAGCAAAATTAATTATTGTCAGATAGGGAAGAAATTCCATAATAAACTATGACCTAGGACAAGGATATTTTGGGATAATAGAGAGAGGTATGAAGAATGAATTGTCCAGGGTAGAGAGACTCAAATAAGCCCTGCTTATTGGGATGAGATGAGGGGTGGTAAGAGGGAGGATACTCTGGGCTGCTCTGTCCAAAGATGCCATAAAGGGAAGGTGAGCAGTGTCAAAGACTGACTTTTCCCTCTATGCAATTCTCCTTTTATGCAATTCTTGAGGAAGGGTGATAATCCATACATGTAATCATTCTTGCCAAACTGTTTATAGATTTGGGAACTAGCTTTTTGTTCAAAGATTGTTATCAAAATGTGAATCACATATTGCTATGCATTGACTGAATCTTTTGAAACAATTCGCTTAGAATGGGAGAAATTTATATTAATAACTGCAAGGGGCCTTTAGAGAGTATACAGTTCTGTGTTTTTCAAATTGTGTTCCCCAGAACCCTGTGATTCTGAAAAAATGCCTTGGGGCCACTGTAAGAACAAAGAGAAGGAATAACAAGGATAATTCCAGATCCCCTTCCCATGGTTCAGGTAGAACAGATACCATAATTTATTTTCTATATTGTGTTTTTGAATAAGTTATTTTTAAAAAGGATTCCCTTGATTTATTTAAAAAATGATTTAAAAACCATGAATCTAATCTTACATTTTTCATTTAACAGATGGAGAGATTGAGTTAGAGTCAAACTTCCCTGCTTCAGAATCCTGGGGAAAGGCCAGTCTGACTGAAATTGGAATTTTCAAATACTACTTAACTTTTAAATATAGCACATGTGTTAAAGATTGATATAAATGGTTGCTAATAAGCAGGTTGGAGTAACTTAATGAAAAAATTAAAATTCAGACTACCTCTATATCAAATAATAAACTACAATAAGCAAAAGTTCCTGTTAGTATGCAGGAATTTATCACAGGACCCATTGAAAGCATATTGAAGGTATTCTTAATTTATTGGGTTTTGATTTGTAAAAGCTACTGATTTTAGACTTGAATCACTCTTTTAAACAAGACCTTGAAAATTTACAAAGGAAGACATCATTTGCAAAGTTGTGCTTAGTTAGGATTTTAATATGACTTCTTAATTAGCAAAATTTTTCTAATGTTTCCCACAGTCATTTGCTCACTGCGCTTCATGAATACCAAACATGTTGATGCCCCTGTGATTTTTTTCATGCCTTTATCCCTCTTAGACTATCATTACCCTCTTCTTTGTTTCTCTGAATCTTACCCATTCTTCAAGGTTCTACTGAAGTCCTATCTCTGCCCAGGAAGTCTTCTCTGATCACCCCAGCCCTTACTAATCTTGTCTTCCCCTCAGTAATTGAAGAAGTACTTCTTCTCTGTGGCTGTCATTTCACACTTAGCATATACTGACTTGTTTTGTTGTTCTTTGACTTGGTATATGTTTATCCTGGTCACTTCTTGGTACCCCAACCACGTGATGTACTTTTTGAAGTAGAGACCATCTTGAATCTCTTTTGGTCCCATCTCTCTCAGAAGATAGCTTGTTTATAGTAAGTGATCAGTAAATTTTTGTTGGTTGTCATCATCACTAAATATAGTCTTAGAGAACTCAGTTATAGTTAAGCATATATCTCTCTAAAATTATCTAAAGAATTGTACATTTTCAGTTCTCAAATTCCTGTTAATCCATTATGGTTTTCTGGATTTTAAAATAACAATTTAGTAGACAATATCCATGAAATTCAGTAGGAAATTATGCAGGAACACAGAATTGCTTTTCTACTATCTAGGTCCTATCTAAAATGCCCTTCAGCTTATTGTGCCCTTCAGCTCATTATGCTTTTTTGAGAAATAAAATAGGAAATGTTATAATTAACTACAGGAAAAATGTCTGTCATCCTAAAGGAAGCAATTTCTAAATTATAGTTATATCCATCTTCAGACATATTTTGAGCCCAATTTGGACAGAAGATTATTACAATAATCCAATAGTACCCTTTTTCCTAAGTAGAAATGGGTGTTCTTATCACACTTTTTCCTAAATAGAAATGAGTATTCTTATCAAACTTTCATGTTAAACCAATAGGAATTATTTCTTCTTCCCTATAAATTCCTGACTTTGTGGTAAATATTTGAGTTCTTTTAGTCCTGGAATTGATGTGGATATGCTTATAGGATTTACAATTGAGAGTTGGAAATTCATCAGAAGTATCTAGTGTTTTCACATAAAAAACAAATACCCTCATATTCTAATTTGAACTAGCTTAAGCATTCAGAAAGGTAACATTACATTAAGACATGGTATATTGGATGGTGAACAGGATCATTCATTTGTGCTTATATGGACAAAATACTGGATTATAATTGGGTTGTTTAAACTGGAAGTCCTAGTAGGAAAGCAATTTTATATCTTTTATTGAGCATCAGATGTCTTAGTATTTTAGAATTTCAAGAAAGTATATGACTTGAAATGATTATTAACCAATAGTTTGAGATTAAGAGGATGTTTCCATGTGCAAATTAAACCCGATTCTCTGCTGGCATCTAGGCAGGAGTCAGGATGAGTCCTGTATTCCTGGAGTTAGGTAGTCCCTACATTGTTCTACATTGGCTAAAATGAGGGGAAAAACAAACAAAAAAAAAAAAAAGCAAGGAAGAAGCCTGTATGCTTGAGGGTAAGCTCAACCCTTTCTTGGCCTATGGGTCTCTGTTGACTGGAGTTAATAGGGATTCTAGGTGCCCTCTGACTGCTCAGATTAAGACTGCTCCTCTATGGAATTTGTAACCTTCATGAGCAAGATTAACAAGGGTGTCTCCAAACACTGCATGTTTCTGGTAAGTAGCCTATTTGTCCTCTACCTCCACGCATATACTCACAGCCCCCCACCCCCACACAAACTATCTGCATTGAGAATATTGGGACTGATCCTAATCAATGTTCTTAATTTCCTTTTGTCATCACAAGATGTCTAGGTAATTCCTTGTCCTCACCAACTTTAATCCTCATACCCTTCTATATGTCCCTTTTCTGATCCCATCTTCTGTCTCTTCCCAACTACCTTTCTTTGAGTCTTCTTCAGTTCATGGTAAGTCATCAGCAAAATCTATTCTTCAACTGCTTCTCTGAAAACTTCCTTTACGTTTTTGCTTTAATTGAAAGCTGGATCCCTCCTTAGGATACTGCTTTCCTTGCGGGTCCTCTCCAGTGATGACCTGGTTACTTTATTACATCCTTCATATAAATAAGCTTGCAAGTTGAGTAGATGCCCTCCTTTCTCCTCATAACTCTAAGTAGGTCATTCTTTTTCCCACCTCAAAACTGCCCAGCATCCAGCATCGAATCTTGTGTCATTAGACTTTATATCCTTGATAGTGTTATTAATTAACCTACAGATCACTCCTCCTCATTCCTTGAAGATTTTAGCTCCAGGGTCATTATCCTCCCTTCCAATCTATTCTTGTCATATTTTTTGATGATTTCAAATTACAATTTCAATTACAAGTAAAGGTGAGCCTTACAATACCTTAGACTTTTAAATTTTTTGCAATTGCTGTAAACTATCATTAATCTCGGTTTTAAGCAATCCACTTTCTGAGTGTCAATTCCTCTTTTTCTGGCTCACTTTCTCTAGTACCTGAAGTTCAACAATATTTTGACCTCACCAGAGCGTACAATCTATATATCCTAGCACCATTTTACTGTCCCTCAAACCCTCTCATGTTTTTACTTAATATCTAGCTTAAACTTCATGGGAAATTATTATAATTTCCAATAAATTAACTCTAACTTCTATAATTTCTTCTAATAGTCTAACTCTGCCCTACTCTATGTCAACACCTCTATGTCAACACCTGGACAAATGAACATTGCTGTAGGAAAAAACATAACCATGTTGACTGGTCTCATTTTAAACTCATGATTATTACTATCAAGTGAGGGCAACAGTCCTATTTCCTCAACTCAACACTCAGCTGAAGAGTTTATTTCCTAAACTGTAAACGATTAACCATAAACTATTAACAATGTATCTACCCATCTTTGCCCACCTACCCTACCTTCTTTCCTGTTACTGTGAAAAAATTTTTCTTGTTCCTACAACAGATCATCATCCTCCATACTGTATATTAAATACTAACTCTCCTGCTCAAGGATATTGTTCCAAATATTCTTTCTTCTCTCTTATACCACTTTTTCCCACTCCACTGGATATTTCTCATCAGCATAAATAGATTATTATTTTACCCAGCCTTAAAATTTTCTCAAGGGAATAATAAAAGTAAAAAGCCAGCCAATAAATGTAGAAGGAATGATATTAATAAATTTTTTTTAAATCCACTGTTTTGTAACCCCCACTGTAATTGATTGAGGCAAAGATCACCAATGGCTTCCAAAAGCAATAGGCAAAAGGCTTTTGGGGAAAAAGTTTTACAGTGTCAAAGTTTTACCCCAAATAACATAAAATTATACCAAGAAATTTTAATTTAAGCATAATAACTTAAAATTGGAAAGAGGAAAGTTTACCTTTAAAAAGGAGAAATCTGATGGTCACTATCTTAATCAAATAATCAAACTTAGCATCACTAATAGTGGAATAACCGGGAATTTTGTACCTTGATGCTTTATGTAGGCAAAATGAATTACATAAAAATCACCTCTGAAGTATTCTTGCCCAAAAATGTTCAATCTGAATCTAATCAAGCTCTTCTATATCTTAATGTTATAGTAAATGCAGGAAATGGAGATACAAATTAAACAATGCCACAAGGAAACAGACAAATCCAGAATGTGGGCTATGGCTGTAGAATAATAGGCCTATACTCTTCAAAAAGTCAATATCATAAAAATGTCAGAACTAGATTAAAAGAGACAAAAAGAGTAAAAATCTCAAATGCAGTGTTTGAATATTTAGTGGATCCAAGCTATTTAAAATAATAGCTATGAAATATGTTTTGAGACATTGGATAACTGATCTGGTTCCATCTTCTCTTAATTAATCCTGAGGCAATTTTCTTGTCCAAATTTTTATTGGCTTTCTTTGAAATGTGAAGTGCACAGTATGTAGTTTTGAGTCATAGTTGCCAATACCTGAACAATGGGAAAATCCTAGCCAATATTCTGTTTCAATACTTACCATTTTCTTAAGGAAAGCATTCTCATTTCTCGGATATCCAAAGGTATCAAAAGAAGAACAACAAAACTGGAGGGCTTTTTATTTTATCTTATTTTAGCTTTCATGTGTCATGTCTTCTATTTATTAATATTAACAGATACTTACTGAGTATCTACTATATGCAGAGCAGTGTTTTACTGCTGGGAAATAACAGTGAAGAAAACCGGCAAAGTACTTGCCCTCCTGGAGCTTAAATTTTAAAGGAGAAGACAGAAAATAAATAAAGTGTATAATACAGCACATGACAAGTGCTATGTAGAAGAATAAAGGAGAGAAGTGGAGTAAGGAGTGCCAAAGGATATGGTTTGCATTTTAAATAGAATAATCAGGTAGGCCTTTGCCAAGAAAGTGATACTTGAGAAGAGATCTGCAATTATCTGGGGGAATGGTGTTCCAGACAGAGGTAATAGCATTTAGAAAGGAGACAGTGTGATTGGAACAAAATGAACAAGAGAAAAAGCATAGTTAGGAAATGAATTGAGAGAAGTAACAGGCAACCTCTGAACATGTAGCACTTTATAGGCCCTTTTAAGGATTTTGATTCTTACTCTGAATGAGATGAGGAATACCAGAGATTATTGAGCTAAGAAGTTGCATGATCTAACTTTATTAAGTTTTCATAAGAATATTCTGGCTGTTGAAATGAAAACGGATTAAAAATTGGCAAGATTGGAAGCAGTGAGACCTGTTTAGGAAGGAGGCTTATTGCAGTAATCTAGGTAAGAAATAATGGTGGCTGGCCTTTAATAAGGAAAGGTTGGCATCTCATTTCTTGATAGGGAACTGTCTTGCTGATGTTTACATTGATGAGTAGGGGAAAGGGAACCTGTAGTGAGGCAAAAGGGTGAGAAGACAGGCTTTAGTGAATCAGCTTTTACTCTCATGGGTTGGTATGGCAAGGACACATGAGTTTTCCATGAATGAATTGGTCACTGGAGAAGGTAGCTAAACCTGAACTGATACACCATCCAAAAGGGCTACCCATTAACAGGCAGGTAGGTTATACTGTGAGGGGGTGGGAGTGGTGGAAGATATTAGACAGGAGGAAGATGTCTCCTATTAGAGAATTGTACAGTGTAGAGGCCCTTGTACCAGTTCCTAAAAAAGTCATGCATCCCATCTGGTGCCTAACACAGAGAAGGTATCCATGGCTAGTCAACCTTAGCCAGAAAAATGGTGACAGCCAGCAAAGAGGGGATTATGACTAGGAGCAGTTAGGAAAAGATGCTTGTTCTTCCTTCACTATTTTCCTCCCAGTTTTGCAACACTAGGGAAGTTACATATTGAATAGAGCAAGGGAGGAGGAATCTCAGAATTACACTATCAATTCCCTCATCGCATAGTACTGAAAAGTAAAAGGAATTGCAAATGAAGCCCACTCCATATTCCCACTTCTCACAGTGAGTCCTGGGGCTGCAAGTCTGGCCAGCCTGGGGCAGGGTGGGTTTGGATATGAGTGTCAGGTGCAGGGAAGGGGATAACATCTAAATTGAATACATTAGCATTTTAAACTAGGTTAACCTATAACAGCTGAAAGTGACTGGGTATTTTTTTTTTTTTTCCAAATAAGCTGAGGAGGCAATAAGGGACCAGAATAGGAATTTCCATAGAGTTAGAAAAGCAGCAATTGGAGAAAAATAAAGCCACCCAGTTCAAAATGCTTAATAAATCAATTACACACAGAGGACTTGCTATGTGTAATTCACTTTATATTTTATTTTCATTAGCAACCTGGATTCACACATGCACACATACACACCTCCACCAAAGTATTGAGAGACTTAGTGTTTAAGTAACATGTTCCATATCACATACATAACATATGGCAGAGGTGAAATTCAAACACAGAAAGTATTATTTAACACTCAAACTCGTAACCATTATACTCAATAGAAGAATGGAATCGGAATTAAGGATTACTCTGCTGGCAAGCCATTTAATCCTGGGCTAGTCACTTAGCTTTTTTGTTCGCTAGTTTCCCTATCTTTAGTATATAGAGAGTAAAATTTGCCTTATTCCACTGGATGCATGTGGGACTAGATATGAGATGATAAATGGAAAATAATTTGCAAAATAAAGCATTATCATATTGTCATATATGTATTTTTAGTGTCCTGTAATAAGGCAAAAGAGAAAGACCAGGTGTTTCAGAAAGTGGAAAAGTTTAGTGTGTCTCTACTCCAAACCTCTACTCCCACCCTTGGAAGGTCAGGTAAGAAATCCTTTGCTTCCTTTGTGTGTTTACATCAACCAGCTGAAGACAGTAAATGGCATAGAATTGAGAGTGATGGGATGCCTCATTAACCTTACAACAGCCTTATTCCCTTTGGGATTTCCTAAAGTGTGGCTATCTTTGAGCTCTCATTTTTGAGTATGTCCCAAGTTTCTCTTTCTCTTTGTATACAGCTAATTGGGTCATAATTTGTCCACACTTACTTTAGTGATCTTTTCTCTCTCAATAAGGGATTACTTGGGATTTGCAAGTGATTGTATTCATTGGGCTAACTCATCAACTAAGTATAGGGAAATAAGAGATTTCTTATATATGCTTTGCTTGCTTTTTTTCTTTCCTAATTTTAGTCAGAAAGAATAATCTTCAATGTGTCCCATGCCCTCTAGGTTAGCGGTCTGAAGTGGAAAGCACTGTCTCTGATGAAGGCAGTCTGAAACTATAGTGGAGCTGTTGGAATTTCACCTAATTGAGCTAATTTTTCTCAAAGAATGATAGGTTTGCTATGTTTCTCAGTTGGACACTATAGCCCTTGTTGGCACTAGTTATCATCCTTATAAATATGGGTCACTGGTCACCTGGTGGCTATCTGAGTGCAAACCCATCCCTCCCTGTGAAATAACTCAGAGTATGGTTCAATATTGGTAGGCCAGGGTGTCCTTGAGGTCTATAAAAAGCACGTTCTGAGGAAATGCTCAGTATGGCATGAATAGCTCTCAACAATAAGTTGGAATGAATTAACCATATTTATTTTATAATGTGATACCTTGTTTTTATAGTTTTGATTTCTTCCCTTTTTGTAATTAGTTTTCTCCTTTAGTGTGATTTAGTTAAGTTCTAGTTCTCTACATTTAATTTTTTCTTTGTAAAACTGCTTATATTTGGTATAGATCCATGGTTGACTGGCTCTGGAATTCATGTATTCATTGTAATTATCATTGATTTTGCCTCCATCCTGGGATCATTTTCCTTCTTTCTGGATTATATTCTCTGAAATTTTCATTAGTGAATATCTGTTGGTCATGAATCCTCTCCATTTGTTTTTCTGAAAATGTCTTTAATTTGCCTGCATTCTTAAGATTGTCTTACAACCTTAATTGTAACAATGCAGCTCTAACAATTTTATCTCAACACTTTAAAGATATTATTGCACTACATTCTACCTATCATTATTACTGTCATAGAGCCCACTGTCCATCTACTTTTATTTTTGTGTGTATGTATATTCTGTCTTTTCTCTCTGGCTGCTTTTGATTTTTTTTCATTGTCTTTGGTATTCTGCAGTTTCACTGTGATAAGTGACAGTGTGGATTTTTTTTTCTTTATCTTAAAATTTTTTGTTCTTCCTGTATCTAGGGATTATTTTATGTAACAATTCTGGAATATTCACAGCTATTGTCTCTTTTTTTATTTCAGCTTATTATGGGGGTATAAAAGTTCAGGTTATATATATTGCCCATGCCTTCCCCATCCCCCCCGAGTTTGAGCTTCAAGCATGTCCATGCTATTGTCTCTTTGAATATTGCTTTTCCACCATTCTCTTTTTTTCTTTTTGTAACTACAATAGTTGTATGTTAGACATCCTTACTATATCGTTCATGTCTTAACATTTTACATTTTACATCTTTTGTTTCTATTTTGTGTTATTTCTTTAGCTGTTTTGTAGTTTACTGAAATTATCTTCAGCTATACTTACTCTGATTTGATACTATCAGTTGATTTATTTTTACAATTTTATTTCTATATTGTTATTTCTAAAAGTTTTCTTTGGTTCCTTATTTTTAAAGTCTCTTATTCCTTACTAATACTTTTGATACCTTTTTAAAAAATTAAGCCTACTTATTTTGTATTATATATCTGGAAAGCCCAATTCCTGAACTCTTTGTGAGTGCAATTTTGGCAGTGTTTTTGTTTGTGTGTGTGCTTGTGCTTGTGCTTGTGGTATTTTGATCCTAGTGCCTTGCTTTTCTGTGTTTCTGTAATTTTTGGTTGTGAACTCATGTTAAATGAAACTGTATTTATGGAAATTTATGGACACCTATGTTCAAGTTAGTTTCCTCCAGGGAACACTTTAATTTGCTTTTATCAAACATTTAGGTTTTCTATTAATCCAGTACCAGTTAAAATAATTTTCCAACTTGTCATCTGAGAGCATGAACTCAGACTGTAACCCCATGTGAAGGCTTTATTCTTGTTAGATTCTCAGAATTCTCAGAGGAGATGCTTTTTTTAAAAACCTCTATCTTACATCAAGATTGAAATAGGAAGGTATCCTGGCTGTTTGCCTGTTTTACAGAGGATATAATTCTTCACAGTCCTGGCTTTGTTCTGGAGTCACTTACCAGACTTCTGCCTCTGAGCATCCTAGGCTTTGTCTTTCATGCTTTCTGTCTAGCATAGCCATCAAAGCAAAGGCTCAAGACCAACAAGAATCAGCATACGTCTTCATAGTAGTTGAGACTTAAGTGTTCTCTTCTTTAGTAAGTAAGGCCTCTGAAGATTCTTTTACTTACTTTTCAGTTTATGGAGACATTTATGTTTAGTTATTTTATAGAAAGAAGGTTTTTTAGAATATGTGGTATTTTATAATGAACATTCACACCAATATTGTCAGATCTATTGATACTTACGCTGAAGAATATGAAATGAACCTAAAATATCCTTTCCTCATGAGGTTTTTAATTTATCTGGGAAGGAGTCACAAATAAAAATCTCATTTCAGATGGAGAAGTAATAGTTATTGTTCAAATTTTAGAAAATGTAGTTAAGCAAAAAGAAGAAAAATAAAATCATTCTGTAATATAATTATATACATAGAATAATCAATGATAACACTTTGATTCACATACTTCTAATTAATTTTTTTTAAATTATATAAGAACATATACTCATAATAAACTTTGTAAATTGAAAAATAAAATTATACTGTAAAATTGTTTAATAACTTATTTATAATTGATACAAATGTTCACAATATATTACAAACATCTTTCTATGACATTTAATATTCACTAATATTAATTTTAATGGTGTATAATATCTTTTTCCATAAATGAACCATATTTTTAAGCAGTCCTTAGTTTGTAATATTTAGGTGGTTTCGAATTTTTCACTATTATAAACAGTACTGCAAAAAAAACTTCTGTATAGCATGATCTTTGAACATACCAATAATAATTTCCTTAGAAGCTCCATAAAAGAGGATTGATAAATCCAACAGTATATACTTAATGTTTTGATACCTATTGCCAAATTGCCCTTAAGATGTTAATAGATTGCACCAGTTTATATATTCACCGCCAGTATCTAAGATTGCCCGTTTTCTCATATTCTGAAGAACACTGGGAATTTTAATAATACAGAAAAGTCCTAGTCATTTGGTAAGTGAAAGATTATAATTTATTCTTATTCTTCCATTTATATGATTTCTAATGAGATGAGATATTTGAAAATCATTTATTGGCCTTTTGTGTTTGTATTTCTAATTCCCTGTTTCTATCCTGGGTATTAACTTGTTTTCTTTTCTTTTAGTTTCTGTAGTTAGTCTCAGATGGGGATGCCAATAATCAGTAAAGATACCAAAATGTTGGAAGAAGCTATGGAACTGAAATCCATAAACTGGGATCCTGAATCAATTAATTTATTCAACACATTTATTTGAGTGTTTCCTATTTGCCAGGTACTCTTTTAGGTGTTGGAGAAGACAAAGTTCATGCCCCTCAAAAAACAAATCAAAGAGATAAATACTTATCTCTAAATGATGAGTGCTAAGAAGAAAAATAAAGCAAGTGAGAAGGCAGAGAGTGAATAAAGGGTGTATGGTAGTGGCTGTTTTATTAGTAGGGTAGCTAAGAACAAATATGAGTGAGACATCTGAGCACAAATCTGAATGAACTTAGGAAGCAAGGCATGTTTTTGACTATCTGGGCAAAGAGTATTGCAGGCAAAGAAAGAAGTGCAAAAGTCCACTGTGTTATTAAAATCAGTTCACTTAGCTGTTCTTGAAGGTGTAACAATTTTTCTTCTCAAATCCATCTATAGCTTTTTTTTTCCAGTCAGTTTAGTTTTAAGACTGAGGATGGAGATGAGATGTCAGCTAACTCTTCCTAACCAAACTTGCATGATAATTAGAATTTTAAGAAAATGCAGAGGGAAATGACCATTTTAAGTTAAATTTAGTATAATGTTGATAGTTTTACTTAGTTTTGAGTACCACATAATTACTAGGATATGGTTTCTGTAAAAGTGCTGAGTAATCAAGAACTGTTTATTGCTTTATAAACTCTCAAGTGATGGAAATTATTTCTTCTAATAAAAAAATGGAAGATGTATAATGGCCTATAAAAAAGAGGCTAATATGAGCCAGGACATAATTACAATTTATTCTTCAGAATTGATGGTAATAGTCTTATTTCTAAGAAAAGTGGAGCAAGTGACAGTCCAGTAACAGAAGCATATTGATTTCAGGGAAGATTTTACATAAAATATGATCACTGAGATTATTTAGGCAGTATACCATGGTGTTAATTTCACATTGGATGGCAGACGGCAGTGAGCTTCCATATATAGTACAGTTTTGGGTTTGAATTTCAGGGTGTTTAGTGGCTGTCCTTTTTTGATCTGATTCTGTTCAGAAGGATGTCCATGCTCAATATTTGTACCATTCCATTATTCTGTATCTTTTAACCCTTGTGTTCTTAGCCTGTTCCGTATTTTGCCTGTGTTGCTTTGAAGTGTTTTAACTTTCTGCACTTCTGTACATTTTCTTTTCAGTAAGTCTAAAAATTCCTTAAGGGTTAGGTAATTTATAATACTACTTTGTTACGCCTTCTAATGTATCTAAAGCAAGGCTGTTCCATTAACAGGTAGTACTGATACTAAACAAATGAAAGGATAAGTAGCAAGTAGTAAACCCAGAGATTTTTCTTGGAGCTTGTTAATAATTGAATAGAGATACATATTGGTAAGTATTCTGAGGAGTCAGTATTGCAAAATGGAAAAAGCACAGGTTTTAAAGCCAGTGAATTTAGTTCAAATCCAGTCACTGCCATTTGATAGCTTTATGCATAAAGCAGGTATAATCAATTAAGATTTATTTAGCTGCCAGTGAGAGACACCAACTTTAAAAATGGTTTAGGTAAAATAGTAACTCATTCCTTTATTTGTTTATTTTTATTTTTCATAAAAATTGTATATATTTAAGGTGTATAACATGTTTTAATATGCATAATACATAAGGATGATTATGATAGTCAAGGAACTAAACATATATCACACATCATACATACATATTTATATAAAAAACATACACAACACATCACAGTTAACTTTTTTGTGGTGGTAGCACCTGAAATCTATTCCTTTAAAAAAATTTACAGTATACAGTACAGAATTATTAACTATAGTCATTGTGCTGTACATTAGATCTCTAGACTTACTCATCTTACATAACTGCAACTTTATACCCTTTGACCAAAATCGCCCCATTTCTCCCACCTCCCTGCCCCTGGTAACCACTCTTATATTCTCTGTTTCTATGTGTTCAACTTTTTAAGATTTCACATGTAAGTGAATTCATGCAGTATTTATCTCTCTGTGTCTGGCTTATTTCACTTAGTAAAATGTTTCTCAGGTCCATCCATAAGGTTGCAAATGGCAGGATTTCCTCTTTTTTGAATTTCTTATTTATTTATTTATTTCAGGATATTATGGGGGTACAAATATTTTGGTTACTTGTTATGACTTTGCCACACCTCAGCCAGTAAAACTCTTTATTATGTGGAGGAATAATATGCTGAATATTTAATGATAAATCGATATATGATTTTGGCATGTAACTCAAAAAATTTTCAAAGGATTAAGATACATTGTTGTAACAAATTTTCCTCCATCCCAATCTAATTCTGTATAATCTTATCCACACTTACATATTTTACAAAACAAAGAAAATTTTTAAAAATTAATAAAACCAGTTTCACTTGGTAAAAAATGAAATTCAGCTACAAAGATTAAATCTCATTTGAAAAACAGCTCCTATCATTTTATTAAGAGATGTGCTTCCAATAGCATTTTATATTTTAACTATTTGTCAAAATGTTGATATACTTGTGTAGTTTTCACCAATGAGGTACTAAAAACTTGTAAAGATAATTCAATTCAGGAGAAAAAAATCAATGTTCAGAGCTTTATAGTCATAGGGGATATAAAAAAATCAAAATATATACATTTTTGAACAGAGAAATATAGTAGATGATCAATTTAATTTTAATCACTAAATAATATGAATTAGGATAAAATACTGTAGGAAAAGTAGAGTGGAAAATGAGCTAAAGGAGAAGTAATGATGTAAATGTTCAGACTGTCAATGTATTTTGAACTAGTTTATGTATTTTTCTGTTTTTTTTTTTTTTTTAGTGACTGGCATGTAGTAAATCTTTATTTCATTGTTTATTATTAGTAGTAGGGGTATTTATCTTTTGTAACATATGAAATAATTTTTATTTGTGAGGTTATCAGTTTCTTCTTTATTTCAAAATATTAATGGGTATAAGTGCTTTTGTTACACAGAATGAATTCCATAATGCTAAAGTCAGGGCTTTTAGTGAGCCCATCAACAGAGTAGCATACATTGTACCAGATAGGTACGTTATTAACCCTCACCTCCCTCCCAGCCTCCGCCTTCTTAGTTTCCAATGACCTACACATCACTATATGAACTTGTGTACACATCATTTAGCTTGCACTTAATAGCGAGAACATGTGGTGTTCGTTTTACAATTCCTGAGATACTTTGCTTAGGATAAAGTTCTCCAGTTCCATCCAAGTTGCTGCAAAAGACATTATTTCATTCTTTTTATGGCTGAGTAGTATCCCATGCCATATATATGCTACATTTTCTTTATGTACTAATCAATTGTTGAGCACTTAGTTAGATTCCATATCTTTGCAGTTGTGAATTGTGCTGCAATAAGCATTTGAGTGAGGGTGTCTTTGTGATATAATGACTTCTTTCCCTTCAGATGGATACCCAGTAGTGGGATGAGTGGACCCCAAATAGTAGGGTTTCTTTTAGTTCTTTGAGGAATCTGCATACTGTTTTCCACAGAGGTTGTACTAATTTGCAGTCCCACTGACAGTGAATAAACCTTCCTTTTTCCACTGCATCAATGCCAACATCTGTAGTTTTTTGAGTTTTTGATATTGACCATTCTAATAGGGATAAGGTGGTATGTCATTGTGGTATTAATTTGCATTTCCCTGATGATAAGTGAGGTTGAGCATTTTATCATGTGTTTGTTAGCCATTTGTCTATCTTCTTTTCAGTAGACTCTGTTGAGATCTTTTGCCCACATTTTAATGGGGTTATTTGTTTTTTCTCCTCGTTCATTTGAGTTCTTTGTAGATTCTGGATATTAGGATATTAGTCCTTTGTCAGATGTATAGTTGTGAATATTTTCTCCCAGTATGTAGTCTGTCTATTTACTCTGTTGACTATTGCCCTCGCTGTGGAGAACTTTTTAATTTAATTAAGACCCACTTATTTTTGTAGTTGCTCTATTTGTCATTTGGGCCTTTGTCATAAGTTATTTCCCTAGGCCGAAGTCTAGGAGAGTTTTCCCTACATTTCTTCTAGAATTTTTATGGTTTCAAGTCTTACATTTAAGTCTTTAATCTATTTTGAGTCAATTTTTGTATATGGCAAGAGAAAGGAATCATATTTCATTCTTCAGCATGTGCCTCTCCAATTTTCCCAGTACCATTTATTGAATAGAATGCCCTCTCCCTGGTGTATCTTTTTGTCTGCTTTATCAAACATAAGTTGGTCGTACCTGTATGGTTATATTTCTGAGTTCTATATTCTGTTCCATTGGTTTATGTCTGTTTATACTGGTACCATGCTGTTTTGGTTACTATAGCCTTGCAATGTAATTTGAAATCAGGTAACGTGATGCCTCCAGATTTGTTCTTTTTGCTTAAGATTTCTTTGGCTATTCAGACTTGTTTCTGGTTGCCTATCCAGTTTAGGATTATTTATCTAGATCTGTGAAAAATAATGTCTGTATTTTGATGGGAATCATGTTGAGTCTATAAATCACTTTGGGAATTATGGACATTTTTAACAATGTCAGTTCCTCCAATCTATGGACATGGGATGCTTTTCCATTTGTTTGTGTCACCCATGGTTTCTTTCATCAGTGTTTTGTAGTTCACCTTGGACAGATCTTTCATGTCCTTAAGTATATTCCCATGTATTTTATTTTCATTGCACCTATTCTAAATGGTATTGAGTTCTTCATTTGACTCAGCTTGATTGTTATTAGTATATAGAAATGCTACTGATTTGTGCACATTGATTTTGTAACCTGAGACTGAATTTATTTATCAATTCTTGGAGTCTTTGGTGGAATCTGCAAGGTTTTTGAGAGGCAAGATCAAACAGGGATAGTTTGACCTCCTTCTTCCTGACTTGGATGCCCTTTATTTCTTCCTTTTGCCTGACTTCTCTGGCTAGGACTTCCAGTACTATGTTGCCTAGAAATGGTGACAGTGGGCACCCTTGTCTCATGCCAGTTCTTAGTGGGAATGCTTTCAACTTCATTCCATTTACTATTATGTTGTTTATGAGTTTATCATATATTTTTTATTATTATTTTGAGGCATGTTCCTTCTATGCCTACTGTTTTGAGGGTTTTTATCATGAAGTAGCGCTGGATTTTATTGAATGCTTTTAGTGCATCTATGGAATGGTCTGCATATGGTCTTTGTTTTCACTCCTGTTTATGTGATGAATCACGTTTCTTTTTTTTTTTTTTTGAGACAGAGTCTCACTCTGTTGCCCAGGCTAGAGTGCCGTGGTGCCAACCTAGCTCACAGCAACCTCCAACTCTTGGGCTCAAGCAAGCATCCTGCCTCAACCTCCCAAGTAGCTGGGACTACAGGCATGTGCCACCATGCCCAGCTAATTTTTTATATATATTTTTAGTTGTCCATATAATTTCTATTTTTAGTAGAGACGGGGTCTCGCTCTTGCTCAGGTTGGTCTCGAACACCTGAGCTCAAATGATTCGCCCATCTCGGCCTCCCAGAATGCTAGGATTACAGGCATGAGCCACCGCGCCTGGCCACATTTCTTGATTTGCATTTGTTGAACCATCTTTACATCCCTGGGATGAAACCCACTTGACCATGTTGAACTACCTTTGACATGCTGTTGAATTCAATTTGCTAGTATTTTGTGTAGGATTTTTGTATCTATGGTCGTAAGGGATATTGGTCTATAGTATCCTTCTTTTGCTGTGTCCTTTCCTGACTTTGGTATCAAGGTAATCCTGGCTTTGTAGAATGAGTTTGGGAGCATTCCCTCCTTCTCAAATTTATGGAACTGTTTCAGTAGAATGGGTACCAGTTCTTCTTTGTGGGACTGGTAGAATTCAGCTATGAATCTGTCTGGTCTGGGGCTTTTTTTCTTGTTTGGAGATTTTTTTTTAACTGTTTCAGTTTTACTACTCATTATTTCAATTTTACTACTCATCTGTTCAGGATTTCTATTTCTTCTTGATTCAAGCTCGGCAGGTTTTGAATTTGCAAAAGTTTCTCCATTTCTTCTAGGTTTTTTAGCTAGTGTGCATAGTGGTTTTCATAGTGGCCATGGCTGATATGTTGTATTTCTGTGGTGTCAATTGTAATGTCACTTTTGTCATTTCTGATTGAGCTTGTTTGAGCTCTTTTTTTTCTATCAATCTAGCTAGTGATCTATTGATTTTGTTTATCTTTTCAAAGAATCAACGTTTTCTTTCATAGATTCTTTGTATTTTTTTTTTGTTTCAACTTATTTTAGTTCTACTCTGAGCTTTGTTATTTCTCTTTGTATGGTAACTTTGGTTTTGGTGTGTTCTTCTTTGTCTAGTTCCTTGATGTGTGACATGAGGTTGTTAATTTGTGATCAGATAGATCTTAAACCTCTAAAATAGTGCCTGATACATAATATGTGGCCAATGAATATTTTATGAATGGATTCTAATTTAGTGACTATCATGTGCCAGTACTTAGATAATGGAGTACTTCTTCATGGAGAAATGTCCGACAGGGCTGGATTGGGCTGAAGCTTGATATAGAAGTCAATACCAGAGATAAAGATGTAGAGGTCATCTTCATAGAGGTAATACCGAAGGTACAAGACTGAAAATGTGTTCCTGTAAACCCAACATAGTTGCTTCTAATCTTTGTAGGGTAGAGTTGTCCCTATTGACCTATCTTTCCTTGAAACTTTACCCTATGCTATGGGAAATGTCTTTTTCCATGCTCATTCTCTTAAAAGTATACTATGAACTTTTCCAGAGGATATGAAAGTGTGCTATGTATTCTGGTGTTTTAAAAATGTGTCATTTATATTAATAACTGTAATACCATAAACATACATATAGCCCTTATAAACAGAAACCTTTTGGAGTACTCAGAATGGAAAAGCAAGCACCACAAGTACTCACTATTAAATTGGAACTAACTGATGAGCACACATGTGCATAGAGGGAAGTAAAACTCAAAGGAAAATCAAGTAGGGGGGAGTGAGGAGGAGGAGATGGGCGAAAACCTACAGGTATAATGAAAACTATCTGGGTGATGGGCACACTTTTAACTCTGACTCAAGCATTACAAAAGCAATCCATGTAACCAAATCCATTTGTACTCCCATAATACTTAGAAATGAAAACAAACAAACAAACAAAACATGTCTGTAGCTTGGTATTAAAAAAAAAAAGTAAAAACGACTCCTGAGATTGGAAAGTTTGAGAGCTGCTGCCATATAGCCTATAACACTTCTACACCTCTATTCCTGTCCACTCTTCCCCTCCCTAGAATTTACCTTCAAGTTTTATTAATTTATTTAAATTTATCTGAAACTGCCTTCATTTATATTGCCTTAGGTGCCTATATACATATTTTGCTTTCTGCTTAGAATGATCTTTTTCTTTTGTTTATTTGGACAACTTCCGGTCATTCTTAAAAGCTAAGTTGTAGGATTACCTGTTCTATGATGCTCTTTCAGAATTTCCCTCACAGACTTAGGTGCCCTGTTCATCATGCTAATATAGCACCTCCTGTATTCTTTAATTATATTACTAGCATATATGATGCTATATTGAAATGACTTTTTTGTGTACATGTTAGTCTTCCAAATGAATTCCCTGAGGGTGTGAACTGTGTTTTAAAGTTTGTTTTCCCCAAGGAGAATAGCATATTGCTTGCCACATAGTGCACAATAAACATTTGTTGAATTTATAATAAAAAATCTTATCTGATATTTATGGAGCACTTATGTTCAGGTATTCAATGTACTCTAATAGTATTGCTTAAATTTAATCCTCAACATAACCTCATGATGTGTAAGTATCATTTTCATGTAAAGGGATTAAAATAGAACCTGGTGTATAATAAGGCTCAATAAATATTAACTATTATTGCTATCATCATTATCATAATCATCCACAAGCTGGATGAAAAAAAATGAGACACAGGTGGGTTAATTTACACAAGGTTGCACAGATATTTTAAGTGGCAAAACTAGAATTTATATCATGGAAGTGTGGCTCTAGTACCCAGGCATTGAACCACTACACTTTTACACTATTATGGAAATGACTTCATGGTTTTCCAAGTCGAAATTTGAATAATTTATTTCTAGATAGAGGGCCACAGCCTCTTTAGCCAGAGAATGATGAAAAAATTCATTAAGATTTGGTGAGGTGAAAAATAGTAATATATTGTGAAGAAGGAAGTGATACCTTGATGGGAGATTTACCGTAACAGTGTCAATTGAAATATAATTCTACAGCCATTTGCAATAGAATATGACAAAGAGTCAGATATGAAATAGATAACCAGTTACTGAATTTTGGGGGACAGGTAAATTTATACAGGATATTATTATATGTTTTGATAATTTGAAACATTTTCCCACCTATTCCCTCATGAGTATGGGCAGCAGATGGCTTTTATGTTGGAGCAGCCTGAGCACCAAGGTGAAAAAGAACAAATTCAATAATGGGAATATTAAGTTTGCACTAAGCACTGTTTTGTAGACATTGCTGGGCTCTGTGCTTGTATATTCAACTATTTACCTAATATGTCTACTTTGGTATTTAATAGGTATCTCTAATGTAACATTCCTAAACTGAACTTCTGATATCCCTCCCCCCCCCACACACACCCAACGTCTTTCTTCTCTCAGTGAACGGCAACTCCATCTACTCAGTTGTTTAGATGAACAACTTGCAAACATTCTTGATCCCCTTCTTTAACAGACCACTTTCAATCTTCAGGAAACTCTGCTGGCTTTACATTCAAAACATAACCAGAATCCAACCTCTTCTTACCATCCAGTGCTATTATTTTTGCCTGAGTCACCATAATCTCTTACTTAGATTATAAAAATATCTTCCTTTCTGGTGTTTCTGCTTGCATTCTTGCCACCCCATGATGTACTATCACTACAACAGATTCAAATCCCCCCCAGTACCTTGTTACCTCTCGGTGTAAAATGCAAAGTCCTTATAATGGCCTATAAAGCACCACTTGATATTCTCCCATCTATCTCTGATTTTATCTTCTCCTTCTTTCTTGTCATCACTCCCTCTTTTCCAGGCATACTGGTTGCTCTATTCTTCCTTGAGCACACCAAACATACTAGCTTTTGTGGTTGCTGTTCCCTTTTCCTAGAATATTTTTCTCCAAGTATCAATGAGCCTTACCCTGTTTTTCCCTTAAAATCTCAATGAAGCCTACTCTGTCACCCCATTTATGATTTTAACTCACCCTCTCCCCACTCCTAATTCTCTTTATCTGCATTGTATTTTGCCATATTACTTTTATCACTTTTAACATAATATATAATTTATCCATATTATATTTGTTATTTGTTGTCTGTATGTCCCCACTAGAATCCAAGGTACACATGGCAGGGACTTTGTTGTATTCATACTGAATCCCCAGTGCTTGTAACACAGTAGGCACTTAATAAATATGAGATGAATAAATGAATCTGCAAAGGCAAATAAAAATAAGCTAAAGTGTTTAACAGGGTCTTGCATGTGGTAGGCACACAAACAGTAGTTTGCTTTTTAATTTTTAATTTTTTAAAATTTTACTTTATTGTGGTAAACCCTATGTTTATCATAATCCTCTGTTACGCCTATTGATTAGTAATTGTCCATTCCCCTCCGCTAGCCTCCAGCAACCACTATTACACTCTTTGAATCAATGAAATTAACTATTTTAGATACCTCACATAAGTGGAATCATGTAGTATCTGTCTTTCTTTGACTGGTTTCTTTCATTTAGCATAATGTCTTCAAGGTTCATCCATTTGGTTGCATATTGCAGAATTTCATTCTTTTTTTAAGGCCAAATAATATTCCAGTATATGTATATACCACATTTTCTTTATTCATTCATCTGCTGAAGTATATTTAGGTTGTTTCCATGTCTTGGCTATTGTAAATAGTGCTGCAGTTAACATGGTAGTGTTAATATATCTTCAACATACAGATGTTTTTCCTTTAGATATATACCTAGAAGTGGGATTGCTGGGTCATATGGTATTTCTATTTTTAATTTTTTTGTGAAACATCTATACTGTTTTCCATAGATACTGTACCATTTTACATTCCCACCAACAGTGTGCAAGAATTCTAAATTCTCAACATCATTGCCAACATTTGTCTTTGTTTCTTTTTGATAATAGGCATCCTGACAGGTGTGAGGTGATACCTCAATTGTGGTTTTGATTTGCATTTCCCTGTTGATTAGTGAAGTTGAATTTTTTCATATACCTGTTGGCCAGTTATATTTTTTCTTTGGAGAAATGTCTGTTCCAGTCCTTAGTCCATTTTTAAATTGGATATTTAGCTTTCATTGCTATTGAGTTATAAAAGTCCCTTATATATTTTGGAGATTAATTTCTTATCAGACATATGGTTTTCAAGTATTTTCTTCTGTTTTGTAGGTTGCCCTTTCACTCTATTGTTTCTTTGCTGTGAAGAAGCTTTTTAGTTTGATGTAGTCCCACTTGTTTAAAAATATACAAGTCAGCATTTCTGTAAATAAGTGTTAATCCACATTGATGACAATGTGTTAAGAGTAAGTGACATTAACATAGGATGTGTGTGGTAAAGTGAGACTTGCTGGAGGAGATTATAAAAACCTGGGAGTTCTTCACATCTGACTCACATCTGACTCCTTCACATCTTGTTTACTGACCTTGTTCTGTGATCTTTTCCTTCCTGTTAAGTTTTCTGCTTCAGTTTCCTGATACTTCTCTTAGGCATGGTTAATCATAGAGGCAAGAGTCTTCAGAGTTAGTCTTGGTTTATGCCCCTTGCTGACAGAGCTATGAGCTCAAATAGAACTGGAGCTGGGAAAAATATGCTTTTCATCCCCTCATTTTCTTCTTAAAAACTTCTTTGTCCCTTGTTTCATTATTGTTATTATTTTTAAATTTCAGAATATTACGGGAATATAAACGTTTTGGTTTATATGTCTTGCTTTTGTACAGTTTGAGTCAATATTATAAGTGTGCCCATCATCCAGATAGTTTGCATTGTACCTCTTAGGTGTGAATTTACCCATACTTTCTTCCTTCTCCCACCTGCTTGATTTCCATTGAGTTTTACTTCCATATGTGCATGTTAAGTGTTTATCAATTAGTTCCAGTTTAATAGTGAGTACATGTGGTGTTTGTTTTTCCATTCTTGCAATACTTCACATAGAAGAATGAGTGGACAAAAGGCATGAACAGAAGCTTTTCAGAAGAAGAAAGACTAATGGCCAATAAACATGAAAAAGTGCTCAACATCTCTAATCATCAGGGAAATGCAAATCAAAACCACAATGACATGACTCCTAACTCCAGTGAGAATGACTTTTATTAAAAAGTCCCAAACAACAGATGCTGGCGTGGATGCAGAAAGAAACACTCATACACTGTTGGTGGGGACGGCAAACTAGTACAAACTCTATGGAAAACAGTATGGAGATTCCTCAAAGACTTAAAAATAGACCTACAACTCGATTCAGCAATCCCACTATTGGGCATTTAACCAAAGGAAAAAAAATTCATTTTACAAAAAACAAACCAAAACAAAAAAAAAACACTTGCACTAGAATGTTTATTGCAGCATAATTCACAATTGCAAAGATGTGGAATCAACCCAAGTGCCCATTAATACGTGAGTGGATTAATAGAATGTGGTATATGTATACCATGGAGTACTACTCAGCCATAAAAATGGGGAACTGATACCTTATTTGCCCCTTTGTAAGTGCTGAGGACAGAGAAGTAAACTCACATCAGTTGTACTTCTAATCTCTATCCATGATTAATAAGGATATAGTAAACATTTTCTGATGAATAATAGGACATAATATTGGCCCTGTGTTGTTCCTGGTAAAGGAACCTTCTATGCTAAAGGACTGTTCTAAACCAACTGCTTTTCTTTAGAGGTAATATAGGAGGATTATTTCAGTGTGTGGAGTGTCTCTGTGGTTCTGAGCCAAATGAAAATTCTCTGGGCTGTCAAAATACCAAAACTGGCCCTAAAAATATATGTCATGGGAATGCTTAATCTCAGAATTGGAAGGAATATCAGATCAAGTTCATTTCACAAGGAAGATTTAAGGGCATTGTTAGGTTATGTATTTTTAACTCCTTAAAAGTAATATGGAGATACCTCAAAGAGCTAAAAGTAGAACTACCATTTGATCCAGCAATCCCATTACTGGGCATCTACCCAAAGGAAAAAAAAAAACATTCTATAAAAAAGACATGTGTTCTAGAATGTTGTTTATAGCAGCACAACTCACAATTGCAAAGATGGGGAAACAACCCAAGTGCCCATCAATACATGAGTGGATTAATAAAATGTGGTATATGTGTGCCATGGAGTTCTACTCAGCCACAAAAAGCAATGGTGATCTAGCACCTCTTGTATCATCCTGGATAGAGCTGGAACCCATTCTACTAAGTGAAGTACCACAAGAATGGAAAAACAAGCACCATATGTACTCACCATCAAATTGGTATTAACTGACTTAATTGACCAACATTTAGGTGCACATATAGTAGTAACATTCATTGGGTGTTGGAAAGATAAGAGGGGAGAGGAGGGGATGGGAACATTCACATTTAATGGGTGTGGTGGGCACCATCTGGGAATCGACACACTTGAAGCTCTGACTCAGGTGGGACAGAGGCAATATATGTAACCTAAACATTTGTACCCCCATAATATGCTGAAATAAAAAAAAATGTTGTGGAAATGCAGGCTGGGTGTGGTGGCTCATGCCTGTAATCCTAGCACTTTGGGAGAACAAGGCAGGAGGATTGCTTGAGGTCAGGAGTTTGAGATTGCAGTGAGCTATGATGACACCACTGCATTCTAGCCTGGGGTAACAGAGCAAGACCCTGTCTCAAAAAAAAAAAAAAAAAAGTTATGAAATTCAAATGAAGGGAGACCCAAAGTTTACTAGTAATTTACTCACGCATGCCCCATATATAAAGTAATAGAAGTATAGGGTGAGTAAGCATCACATGAGATAATCTTCATTGTCTAGTGCCGAGTGAGGATGACCAGCTGGGTGAGGAATGAGAACTTCCCTCATGGGATAGTGGTGCACAGTGCACTACAGGGAAATTTTCATTCTGTTCTAAAGCAGTGAACATTGACCAGTAGCATAGGGATCTAGAAGGCTCAGAGATGGACATATAGTGGCTACTACTGCTATTAATATATATCCTCTATCAGAAAATGCTGCTGTTGCAATTTTGTAATGTTAATATCAAGAGACATTAGCACTGGGTCCATTTACACCTGGATTCCTGGTGACTTCCTGTTTATTGAGATATATAAATTAAAGATGAACTTGCTTTGAACTCATAGTAACTTGGATTGCTTGCTCTGCCAATTAATCATCTCAGGAAATACAATCTTTTTACTTAAATCAGAACATTCAACTTCCCTGGAAGAAGTTTGCATAAAGTCTCTGCTGCTTTCCCCTTGAAGAATACAATTATTTGTTTATTTCTCAAGCCCCATAACATGAGTACATTTTTTTCTACTTGACTCCTTTCCAGGTACCAGCTACATCTGTGGTCTGAGTGAGCCATGGATACTTTACAAATGAAACTTGTCTATACCTTTATGATCAGGATGATGGTGAAAGCAGGAGTAATTTTCCTATGTTGTGGGCGTTCAGAGAATTTGGGGGGAAAGTAAAAAAAAAATATACGATAATTTTCTCCTGTGGTTGGTCGATACTCATTTCATGATTATCAGTCATGGGGATAGATTTTTCTTAGTATGGAGAATATTCTCCAAGGAGATCTCCTGCTGGTTCAATTAGTACTGAGTACCCTGGTATTGGGGGATTTATAAAATGTGGACAGTTGTTTCCTTCACTGGTAAACTCCAAGAGCAATATTTTATGAATTTATACCCAGTGACAGGAATGAGAAAGATTACAGAAACAGTATAAAAAATGAATTATTGCTTATTTATAGTAAGTGGTCCCTAAGAATCATTCAGTAAATGCTTGTTGAATAGATTGAATGAAGTCATATTGTTAACTCAGGTATTTACTTAGTTCCAAGTAGTGATTGTCACCATGTAGTTGGTTCTTTATTTACCAGAAAAAACTATACGTTGAGGCTTTTTTTCCCTTGATTTGGTTAAGCAAGTCTATTAAAAGGCTTTAAAACAATTATAAAACAATTAGTACAAATCGAGCCATCTTGCTAATCCAAGGCCCATATAAATAAATCTGCATGTTTGGGATTATGTAGAGAATGCATCGAGATATCTATAAGATTTAGGGACTGAGTTAACTGTTTTTGCTTAAGATTATTATAGTATCAATTGCTGAATCTCTCCTCTTTAGGTCTGACATAGAAACTAGAATAGTGGTATGGTAGTCTCCGTTCCTGATAGCATTACCCCATAATTGTTCTCCTCAACATCTACATGTTGACAAGTACAGATTGAGCGTCTCTAATCTGAAATCTAAAATGCCCCAAACTGAACCTTTTGAGTGCCGATGTGACACCAGGTGGAAAATTCTACACATAAATATTTAACACAAACTTTGTTTCATGCAAAAACTTATTAAGAATATTGTATAAAATTACCTTCAGCCTATGTGTATAAGATGAATTTGAAATATAAATGGCCATGTTTAGACTCAGGTCCCATCCCCAAGATATCTCATTATGTATACACAAATATTCCAAAATCCAGAAAAATCTGAAATCTGAAACACTTCTGGTCCCAGGTATTTCAGGTAAGGCATACTTAACCTGTATATGCATACTATGTATATGCAGATATTTTTTTTTTACCCTAGGTCAAACTGTCCCTTGATTGGCATTTTCTCCTCTATTATTGATATTACTTTTGGATGCATTGTTTTCTGCTGAAGTGATTGCAGAATACCTATAACCTGCCGTGTTATATGTCCTGTTCCCATAAAATGTTTTTAGTTATGTTTTACTGGAAATTTCAAGGGTGTAGAGATATATTGATACATGTAGTTTTGTATTGGTCAACATTTTGATTGTTTCCAAAGTTTCTCTTTTCCAAAAATTGCTACAATGGGCATTTGTATATACAAGCACAAATGAAAGAGTATTCTCTATCTAGGCTGTTGAACAAAGTTTATGGGAGGCCATTGCTTTGGACTATCCTTCTGTACTAGCAGGACACCATACCAAACCAGAATGGAGTCATTTGTGCTAAGTACCACAGAATCACACTGAACTTTGAAATGGGTCAATTTTCTGGGAAAACAAGACCAGTCTTCTTTTTGTTTCCTGATTCTGCTTTCTTCAGCCCATTTTTATCTGTAAAGCCAATCTTCTCTGCTCGGCTCACTGAAAGACTCATTCTATCTTATAGGATGAGGAATTTCCTGATCTAAAACTGCAAATAAAAGCCAATTAGGTCTTTAAACTTAATTTGTGGAATTTTTTCTTTTTGTCTTGACAGTTTTTAGCAACCATGAAGGGACCCAAAGGATACTATTGATGACTCCTGATAACTTTTGAGGAATGTGGGAGAGGCACTGTGGATCCCTTTGAGGTCACCTGTCTTACGCATGGAGCCCCAATGGTTTTAAGTAAGTACCTCTTGGGTCACAGTCTACTCATTTTGCATTCAGACCTCTGATGTTTGTGGCTTTTGAATTCAAGGATTAGTCTGTGCTGTGAGAGAGCACATGACCTTTGGGGTTTGTGATGATTAATGTGTCACTGGCAGGGGCTGCAGCTTCCTTCTTTTACTGGTTGTAGTAAGTGGCTGTTACTGCAGGAATTATGCAACTTTGGTTTTGGGAAATTTTCAGGGATTTGGATTTTCTCCTCTTTGTTTCTTCTTCTTGTGTGCTTATGTAGGGGAAAATCATTGGCTAAGTTGGTTAAGGAAAATCTCAGAGTCAGAGTCACAACTTGATAGGTGGGCACAGGTCAGACACTTAAAAGCTGCTTAGAGTGCTCTAGCTGCCTAAAAATAGGACTCCCATGTTAGGATAAGTTGGGTCACAGAATGGGTTAGTTTTGACACTAGGTTACCCACCAGCCTTAAGAAAATTTCCTTGTGATGTAAGAACACTGAAAATACTACATGACACAACCCTGTGGTGTTTCCTTCTTAGGCTGTTATCACAGCTCTGAGAAACCCAAGATTTAATGTAAAAATAGGATCCTTAATTTCTAAAGAACTGCATACTCCAAATTCTAGTTATGCTTGCCTTTTACATGTGTAAGAATTAGGCCCTGAAAGTGCATATACTTACAAAAATGGCAATATATTACTAAAGATAATTTAGAATTATGATGGTCATTTATGTACAATTTTCCAAATGAACAAGACTGTTCATCTAAGAAGTGTATTTGAAAATAAGGGCTCCCAAGTTGGGCCCACCCGTGGTTGCCTATTTTGAATGATGTGCAGAAGCTTCTATAAAGATTTCAAAAAAGTTTTGCTTCTTCAAAAGACTCCTTATAAAAGGGAAATGGAAAGCTTAAGTAACTATAAGAAACATTGAATCTTTCTAATTTTTCATTTAGTTACTTTTCCACCTTGAAGGCAAAAATAAAGTATTTATAAAAGTTAGGCCCTTGGGTCAAGCAGGTTTGCTTCATTTTCAGAGCTGTCTATGCTGAGTCCTGGCATAGAAAATGCTTTGTTTGTCCTATTCATTAATGTGCTCTACCCTGAATTCAGTAATGTAGTTAAGAAACAGAACCTAAGTTGAAAAGACTGCGTATAGAACTGAATCAATCTCTAAAGTACACTTTTCTGGCAGTTAGCTGGTTATTTTTAATGTCTTCTGTAAAAATTTATATCTATAAAGGAAAATCACTAGTTAAGAAAACTGAGTCTTTTTTTTATTTTAAATGAGCTAAATTCCTTGGCAATTATGTAACTTTTATGTATTTGCTTTTATTTGTTTAGCAATGACCAATGAATATGTTTAATCAAGTGTTTTAAACCTTTTAACATTTTTGGCAAACTTTTAAAACATCAAATTTTAAATTAAGTCTTCTTGACTGACCTCAAACTAACTTTGAGACATTCCAGAGGGTCCTTGAAATGTCAGAAAGAGAGATAATCTAATTAGGCTTAGTTGATAGTATCAAATTATATGGAAAGTATTGTCAAATAAGAAATGATGTTTAACCTACTTCTGAGTTTCATATTTGTGTGAATATATTCTTAATATGTGTTCTAGAAATTGTATGAAATTCCTAGAATCTGATATGTTATCAATCATAATTTTGGTTGTTATGTTAAAATATTATAGGCCACATAAATAACCAAATTTCCTTGTCTATTGCATCATTATTAATATATTAAATCTCATCAGATTTTTAACCATGCTATACTAAGTCTTGTCACCCACAGAAAGTTAACTGTTTTCTGAAAGCTTCTGCAAATAAGTATAAATTTAAAGTGTTTCATCTTCAAGGAGATTCATGGAAAGGACTCTGAAAAGGAAAGATTTCTGATAACTTTAAGATCTTATCATTGGACTGGTTAGGACTGGTTAGTAGAATGGGTTCCAGCTCTGTCCAGGATAATACAAGAGGTGCAAGATCACCATTGTTTTTTGTGGCTGAGTAGAACTCCATGGTGGTATATATACACCACATTTTATTAATCCACTCATATATTGATGGACACTTGGGTTGTTTCTAAATCTTTGCAATTGTGAATTGTGCTTCTATAAACATTCTAGTGCAGATGTCTTTTTTAGAGAATGTCTTTTGTTCTTTTGTGTAGATGCCCAATAGTGGGATTGCTGTATCAAATGGTAGTTCTACTTGTAGCTCTTTGAGGTATCTCCATATTACTTTCCACAAAGCTTGTACTAGTTTGCAGTCCTACCAGAAGTGTATGAGTGTATCACACGAATGGAAAAACAAGTACCACATGTACTCACCGTCAAATTGGTTTTAACTGATCAACACTTAAGCACACATAAAGTAATAACATTCATCAGGTGTTGAGTAGGTGGGAGGGGGAGTGGGGGATAGGTATGTACACACCTAATGTGTGTGGTGCGTACCACCTGGGGGATGGACACACTTGAAGCTCTGACTTGGTTGGGGCAAAGGCAATATAAATAACAAACATTTATTTATACCACCATAATATGATGAAATTTTAAAAAATGAAAAAAACAATAATAAATTAACAATACTATTGATGGGGGAAAAAAAAAAGAACAAGGTTGCTCTCTGTTCCTGAAGCCCTTTAAGCTGAAATTGGACAATTCAGTGCAAATTTCAAGGGACAACCCTCATTCTTGATGTGTGGGCCACTCAGAATTCACCAAGATACTCTATGTCATAACCAGAGACATTCAGATACAAACGACAATGAGAAGTTCATGAGTTCATCCTGTGGACAGCTTTTCCCAAGATGCCATAACAAAACTCTCTATCATAATGAAATTCTTACCCCTCTTAATTTTTTCCTTGCTGATGTCTGCATCTTTTGCTTCGCAGGATGATGATGTAATTAGATTTTCACAGTCATTACACTATCCAGGTAACTTGACAGAGTGTTTGATCTCATGGCATGCCCAAATCTTTGCATGACCTAAGAGATCCTTTAGTCCGCTCAGTGGCAAACTTTAGCAATATCCCTAAAGTAACTATTGTTGAAACTGTACTAGTGGTACTTTTTATAGAGTCAGACTTTCTTCACCCACTTGTTCTCATTCCCTGCTTTATTTTAACCCAGTCATGGGATACTTGATAATAGAATTGCTACCTGAACAAGGAGGGATCTGTGCAGTTGCTAAGCCTTTGTGTTGCACATGAATAAACAGACTCAGTTGCAAAAAATTAATGAACATGCTGCTTGGTTAAAATGCATATTCTTCATCTGGCTCATTCTTTGATCTGTTTAATTTTACTTATTGGCTTCATGGGGACCTTGGCTAAGGGGCACATTCCAGACTCTTGATATGATTTTCCTGATAATGGTAATAGTAAATTCCTTGATACACTGTATCCTCTCAAAATGTCTTAAATGTCTACATGTTGCCATCTGCTGAATGCTGAATGGTCTTTTTTGCTGGAATGAAAAAATTTCCAAGAAATGTATGATAATGAGGACACTATGACCTGTGAATGACATGTTGAAACTGAATACCGAAAATGATCGTGACTGAGAGAGTATTGCTGATGCCCTCAGTTTTGATCACACTCTCATCTAGGTCAGAGCCTTACCAAAAGAGTCGAATTGTTAAACAAAGTTTGTGGGAGACCATTGTTTTGGACTTAATAAGTAGCACATTTTTTCCTACTGACTTGTGATGCTTCCTCTTTCATAATTGATATTTTCATATGTACTTGATTCTACTCTTGTTCTCTTTATTTGCCCATTAATCTATTTATCTACCTTGGATTAATATCACGTTGATTTATGAAGGATTATAATGAGTCATATTATAGAACTTTGTATTTATTCCTTCTTCAAAATTGTCTTGACTATTTCTTATTAATTATAGAGTCAGCTACTCAAGTTCCAGTAGAAACTCTATTGGGTATTTTAATTGGGGTTGCTTTAATCTTATAGATTAATTTGGGAAGATATAACTTCATTGTATTGAATATTTTCATCATTGCATATGGTACAACTTTGTATTTATTAAATATTAAGTCTACTTACTCTCCTCCCACATAATTCAAGGAGCTTATAACAGTTTAACTCCAATAAACTCCTCCCCATTGCCTATATAATAGTTAATTCATAATTTAACTTCATTTTGTTTTTAATTCCCATTGGTCATTATTATATGTATTGCTTGTTTGTAGCTAATTTTATTTACATTTACTTTTCTTTTTCAATACTGTCTTGGTTCATTTTTGCCTTTTTTATTCTCCTTCCTTTGGGGTCATATTTCCTTTCATTCTTTTCTAAGTGTGGTCTATGAGTAGCGAAATCTGAATTTCTTTATCTGTAAATACCTTTAATGTCTAGGTGTGGACTTTTTCTTCCTTCTTAAGCTCAGCAATATTTGTACATCTCAAATATGATTTTCTTCAATTTTGGAAAATGCACCGCTATTATATGTTCAAATATTGCTCCTGTTACATTGTTTCTAGTATCTCTTTCTATGACTTATATTAGACTCACATTATACTTTCTCAGTTTTTTTCACCACATCTCTTAAAATACCTTCTAAATTCTCCATATTTTCATTTCTGGTATTGTATTTTGCATAATTTTCTCAGGTATAGCTTTCAGGTTACAAATTTCTTTACTGTTCAACCTGCTCATAGTTTTTAATCACAATGAGTTATGTTTTTCATTTTTAGAATTCTATTTGGTTATTTTTCAAACTGAACTGTTCTTTTCCTAATACCTTGTATATTCCTTATAGTCTCAAGTCCTTCCTCTTTTTTCTTTAATAATTTATATACGTTAATATTTTTATGATTTACCTCAGATTGTTTAATTTTACGTTCTTAAGGGTGCTACACTTTCTCTGTGGTTTGACTTATGTCTCTTATAACTGATTGTTTGTCCATGTCATTTGTGACTGTTTTATCGGGAGCTCATATTTAGTTTACTTGATGGGGGGGGACTTTGGAGGTCATGTGCTCCTGATTGTAAAAGTATCATAACAGAGTAGTTTTGCATTTGCTTCTGCCCAGCATCCCAGGAGTTTATACAGTTTAAAACCCTTTTCATGTTAATTTTATGCTTCTGGCATAACCTCACTATGTATATACCTTAAATTCAGATTCCACATTTCTGTGGGACATACATGGGGACCTTGATTCCTTATGGGATTCTTTTTTCTCACCCCAAGCCCCAGTTAATCAAAATTCTAATTTTTCTCCACATAGCTGATGAGAGGAGCTTTTCTAGTCTAATTTTAACTCAGTGCTACAATTTTCTCTTCTTTATACTGTGTCAAGGTCATCTCCTGTCCCTGAATAGGCATTACAATCCTAAACCCTAGGACCTATAAACAGTCAACTAGCCCTCTGGATTATTAAAGCTTTTGTTTAGGGGTTAATTGCTTTTGTTGTTAAGTTCTGCCTATTTCGCCTTTTTTAACAACTGGGAATTTTCCTTTCTTCTTTTATATTAAGGTATTTTATTTTTCATTTTACCCAGAAGTTCCTTGTGTGTCCTGAGCTGTGGTTGGGTTTTCATGTTGCTATGAACACTCTCTGGATACTTTTTCTCCTGTTTTTTTTTTTTTTTTTTTTTTTAATTTATGCTCTCAAGTGCCAACTCCAATGGTTGGATGTCTGTGTTGTTGTGTATGCATGGGTGTGATCCATCAGCATGGGATTTGTGTGTCTGCTCACAATTTACTTCCTCTATTAGGTCCATATCTCATTATTTCTCATCCCATTTCTGACATGAGGTGTAGGGTCCTTTCCTAAGTTATCTTACAGTGGTAGTGTTAGTCTCCATTTTTGTTTCTTTTTGTTCATGTTTGGGGGGTGATAGGGGAAATTATATCTGTGTGCTTTCCCTGACTTACTTTGTTTTCAGTTCTTTGATTTGTAAAATGGGGGAATATGTCATGTATATGACTTGTAACATCTGTTTTATCTCTAAAAGTTGGTAAAGAGTAGTTGTGTGGTACTATTCCCCTTTAAGAAAGAGCTAAATTTTAATTTTTATAGGATGGAGGTTCACCTTGCATTTTGCTTATTCTGATATGTCTTATTGGAGTTGATGGAGTTGCAAATCAAGCTTCCTTTGAGAAATAGAAATGGCCTCATTTAATTTAGATAGTTTTTTTATGTTAATGTTCATTATTTATAAAGGATTCACTTTGAGGAATTCAATTTGCAGCATGAATAGTTCAATTTCCAGGTATGGTATGAATTGGGATACAGTTTAATTACAGTTAAGAAGTGTCATGGAACTAAGAAAGCATTTGGATAACAAAATCCAACAAATATTTATAAAAACATATAGGGTTCTTCCCTTGAAAACCCATAAAAATGTATCTAATAAATAGCAAGTAACAGTTGGCATTTAAATACTTCAGGATTCAAAGTTGAAGTGATGTACACTTTTCTGTTTGTTTATTGTCTTTGGAGGTACCCACTTATCTTGGCAGAAAAAAGTTACCTACAAGTTAAATTTTCCATAAGTACATTTTACTGCACCTTAATTTAAGGATTTTTAAAATATATGGCTAACTTATAAATCATATATTAAACAGAGTGCTATTAACTGTGGATTCTATGCTTTGAATCATGCAGTGTACTATTCTTTGTTTAGACTTAGGATTGCATTTATGAGTCCAGATGGCAGTTGTTATAAGAGGCAATTTGCCAAAAGCATACCTAATTAATATTCATCTAATGTACACAAAAGTCAAAGGACTTCATCTGTATACTCCCCTTTAATGTTGCCTTTCAGATGCTCCCCATGCATACTTTTTGCTAATTCATTTTTCCTGGCATGCATACTCTTCTGTCAAATTTTCCTTATTCATACATCCACTTACACCAGTTCCTGGCTTTTAGTAAGTCCGGAAATGCATCAATCAAGGAAAATCACCAAATTATTCCTTGTGCACAAAAGCTGGTTGCTGATTGCATTCATCTTGGTTAGGAGCCTTAAAGTATTTGAGACTTTTTATGTTGCATTAAGGCTACTTGGCTGCACACAATATTGCAATTATTAAATCCTAGCAATGCTACACTGAATAAGAGAAAAATGTGTATGTCTTTGAGGAGCTTATATTCCACATCCACAAGATTGCTAGTGGCAAGTGTAAGCCACACAAACTATTTATACAAAGAAGATAATTTGACACATTGGAGTTTACTAATTATTAATGTATTTAAATGCATTGACTAAGTCAGCAGCATATTAAAAATAGCATTTTAAGGGAGGCTCTCTTTGGGTACCACATCAAGGACAAAGGTTGAGAGGTTTACCTTGAAAGTATTATTGAGCATATCGGGACTTTTGGGTCCCTTGCTACAGAAGTCACTTTAACTCTGTATTCCAATGTTACTTCAGCAAGAAGGAAAATAATGAAAGAGTTCCCAGAGAGTGGGAATAAAATTGCAGGAAACCAGAGCATATAAAATTAGACTGCCCCTCCTTATAACAAAACAATTTATTAGAATGTCTCTGCTTACTAATAAGGACGGAGTTCTCAGATGTCCATTGTGAAATATGGTCTGAATATCAGTACAGGTAGAGTATCCCTGATTCAAAATGCTTAAGACCAGAAGTATTTCAGATTTCATATATTTTTGGATTTTGGAATATTTGCATTATGCAATACAGTCATGTACCGCATAATAAAGTTTTGGTCAACGATGGACCACATATGATGGTGGTCCCATAAATTTATAATAGAACTGAAACTTGCCTGTCACACAAATACTTAACATTGTGTTACTATTTCCTTATGTTATTCAGTACAGTAGCATGCTGTACAGGTTTGTAGCCTAAGAGCCATAGGCTATACCACATAAACTAGGTGCATTGTATTTTAGGTTGTACCATTTAGGTTTGTGTTAACTACATTCTATTATGTTCACACAATGATGAAATCACTTAACAATGCATTTCTGAGAATGTATCCCTTGTAGTTAAGTGGTTCATGATTGTGCTTACCTGGTTGAACATCTCAAATCTAAAAATCTGAAATCCAAAATGCTCCAATGAACATTTACTTTGAGCATCATGTTGGCGCGCAAAAAATTTTGGATTTCAGATTTTTGGATTTGGGTTCAACCCATAGTAATTCTTCCCTGTTGCAGAGCTGTCTTTAAATGGAATATCTTCTCAGAAAGAGGCCCATAAATTCCTCTGACCCATGGGAAAACTGCCCTGCAGACTTCAGTTATCCCCAACCTTCATCATTTCTTTACTTTAAACTGATTCTGTTTTGGGGTCCATGAACATATCTTGCTTTTTTCCTCAATAAAATAAGAATATGGATAAAATGATTCTCAAGCCCTCTTAAATGCTTAAATTTCATTATTAACACAAATATCTTGAAATCATTGAATAATAAAATTATAAGCTTTTTTATGTGACACAGCATGCTCTCTCAGTCAGTTAGGACCTCAACAGGAAACAAAACATTCATAGTACAATAATTTGAGGAGGGTTTATTTGCAAAAGCACTGTTAATAAAGGTGTGGACAAGGTGTATGGGAACCATAAGATACAGTGTAAGAACTAAGAAGTTCACATTGTTTCTATCTCTAGTCCTGAGAGACAGACAGTGGTTAATGAAACACAAAAGGGGAGAGATTTATGTAAAGCCAGCTGCTATAAGAGCATTTACTTTCTCTTTTTGAGGCACAGTGAGATTAAAACCTCATAAGAAGGGAACCAGAAGAAGAAATACCCTAACTTCACTCTCTTCTTTCCCTCTGGTCTCTTGCTGGTGCTCCCTACTGGCTGAACCCAACTGAAAATCATAGGTCAGGGGATTTTAATGATACAGTCCATACAGATCAGCCTCCTGGGGAAGAAAGCCAGATAGAGAAGAGTAAAGGATGAATCAAGGGCTGCAAACATGTCAATTATATTTACTTAACATGTATGATGTGCCAGGCTCCTTACATATATTATTTTCTTTAATTCTTATAACACCATGAGAGAATATTTTATTAGACACATTTTACTGATGAGAAGTTGAAACATAATGAGCTTAATTAATTTGACCTGAGTCACACAGATAATCAACTCAAGGCTGGGCTCATAAATGTCATTTGTATTTCTTCTTTATATAAAACTATTATTAGCGAGAATATACTGAATCTAATCCTATTGACTATCCTTAGAGGTAGCTACTATCATCCCCATTTGACAAATAGGGAAACCAACACACAGGAAAAGTTAAATTACTTATACAAGATTATATAGCTAGTAAGAAACAATAGTAGGATTTGGAACAAGGAAGTCTGGTTCTAGAGCTCATGTTGTTTTTTTACCATTACAGTGTAGCATCTGCTGATTTCCAAATTTTTTCTCTAAACTATTTTATTAGATTTTGTTTATCCTTTAATATGCATTACAAAGTGTCAATTAGAATAGCTTATATGACCCTTTTCCTCCTAACTCAACTCTTGTCCCAGCCTTCAAATTAAAGAAGCATCTCTCTGTAACTACATTGCCCCACCTTTTCCAAATAAGGGAGAAATTTTTTGTTCCACTTGAGTAATGATAACCTTCTGCTTCTGTCTGAACCAGCATTTCACCTCTAGGA
The DNA here is from genome assembly GCA_028533085.1 of Varecia variegata. NCBI lineage: Eukaryota > Metazoa > Chordata > Mammalia > Primates > Lemuridae > Varecia > Varecia variegata. The sequence continues at coordinate 93,795,291 of CM052457.1, read as the reverse complement.
TTCTGGAAGTGAGTTTGTGATCTGTACAGTTAGGATAGCAAGATTGTCTTATACATGAACTGGCTGTGAAAATATATGTAAGCAGTTTCAGATTTGGGTGCAAAATATAACATTTTCTTTCAGAAATAAGCCTGGAACCACAATCATCACCACAACTACAAAACATTGGAGTGGGTACTTATAAATACATTTTTATAGAATTAAAGAAGTCCTAAATAGTATTAAATCATAAATCCCAGGCTAAGTGATTTTATATTTTATAATTTACATTATTTTTAAATACTTAAATAACACATGGTCCTTTTAGAAAATACAGATAAATGGTAAGAAGAACATAAAAATGATCCATAGTGTTACAATCTAGAGAGAAAAAATATTTATATTTTTATGTAACTTTTTCTGGATTATTATATATGTATATATTTGAATTTAGATAGAACTTTAAAATACACAATTTTAAAATAATTTTTAAAATCACAAGTGGTGCATGCTCATTGGAGAAGAAAATTAAATAATGCAGTTAAACAAAGGGAATCAAAATAGAAATCAACACAGAGAGAGCCAGTGTTAATGTTTTGGTGACTATCCTTCTAGATTATTTTCTATGTATATGCTCATTTATATATTTATATACATGTAAAACCTTTTAACAGAGGTGGCTTCATGCTGTTTATGTGGTTTTTTGTGGCCTGCTCTATGATGGCATAATATCCTGATAGTTGGATGTACTGCCTCAATTTCTTATTTTTGATGTGGAGATTGTTTTTCTTTTAAAAATATTTTATGCATAATTAAATATTTGTTCTTTCACATGGTGATTTCCTTAGCCTAATCTCAGAAGTAAAATTTTTTTAAAATTTTTTATTGTTCAGAAGTAAAATTTATGTGTTAAAGGGAATGAGAATTTTTAAGCTTTTGATGCATATTTTAAAATTTATCTCTCAGGAAGTGTTACTAATTTCCATTCCCACTGGTGATATATGAGAGCTTTTCCATTCACTTATCTATACTGGGTGTTACAGTTTAAAAAGGGGAAAAATGACTACTTTAAGAGAAGAAAATAGTATTTTAAATTTTGATCATATTTCTTTTATTATCAACATATTGTGTATGTGTGTGAATTACCTGTTTATGCAAGTGAGGCTATCTAATCACAGAAATGGAATTTTATGGAATAAATCTATGTGTAGCATTTAGAAAGGTAGAGAAGGGAGTGAATTGATTTGTATTGGCAAAGGGAAACATTCTAGATACCTAGAATAATGTTAAGAAGTATCTCCTATAAGTTATAAGTTTAAATTGTTGCAAAGGATATGATTTCAGTCATTGTATAAACATTTATAATTTAAAATAGTCATATCCCTCTTTCAAATGTTTCCAATGTAATCTAAATAACATAGTGATTTGATTCCTACTATCATCTATTTGAAAAATACATGACTTCTGGTCGGATCATCTGGGAAACAGCATTGTGCATCATCAGAGAAGGGACTGGAGACACCCAGCGTGAAGGAGAGGGAGGCAGGATGATCCATTCAGCAAGATTAGGAGATACCTGGGGAAAGTGCCCACACATGGGAAAAGGTTAGGGGAGAGAACCCTGGGGCTCCAGGCTCCCCCCCATAGACGTTGAAACCTGAGCTGCAAGGGGGCACAGCCACCATGGCAGACTCTGATCAGGAAGCTGTTTGGAGACCATGCAGCAGCATTGCACTGGAGAGCAAGCACTGTGGGAACCTGATGGCTTCTGATCCCAGATCACTGCAACTGATGCCATTCTGAGCTCTCAGCCCCAGAGCTCTCTGTCTACATAGCTGTCAGCTCCACTGGAGCCACCTCCCCATAGTCCCTGCTGGGCCAAGGAGGTAGAAGGGAGGGCAGACGCTCTCACATGCCCTGTGACTGGGTGCTATGCACCCACACCCCTAGTCACATGAGGGATCTGAATAGAGCAGGCAGGCACTGCCCTCAGCATCTACTGCTGCCATCTGGATAGCACTGTCACTGCCACCTGCGTAGGACCACAGCAACTATAGCCAGACCTGGGCAGAAGGAGAGACTCAGCCACCGCAACTTGCTGGCGGAGTGCCGCATATCCCCCTGGCCCCACCAGCTGCAGGCTGCCCAGCTGCCACAGTCCAATGAGCAGCATAGCCGTCAGCAGTGGTTCAATGTGCCATGAACATTGGCAACCCTGCACAGCATACCGCCCAGCTGCTGTGGTATTGCTTCCCATACGCCAACACAAACCCACTTGCTGGGAGCCGCCCCCCTGCCATGGGCCGACACTACCAATGGACCTGGGTAGACGGATGCCCACAGACCTGACACCTGACACTGGTGGCCACCATCTAAATAGCCTCACCCGGCTGTACCTGCTACCACCATGGGGAAGCCCAGGCAGAGCAAACTCCCATGCCACTCACCTCTGTGGAGAGGGACTCATCCAGACCCCTGCACAAATTTCCAACAGCACCCCGGGGACTAACCCACATGTATCCCCCAGCACCAACTCAGACTGTGATAACCACAGAGAAATGGAACAACACAGGAGAACAGCTCTATTACAGGCTCTCATTGCATCTGCTCCTATCCTGTCAGGTCAGTCCTTTGGAGTAGGACACAAATGTACCATCCAGAGACCTCTCCTCCTTTTTGCTAAGTAGGAGAGATCCAGCAGAGGAAAACAGGTGCACTTCTAACTTGTCTGTTGTGAGCTGAGAAAATATGTTTCCGATGAGATGGAACCAGCATAAGAACTCTGTCAACATGAAAAAACAGACTGTCTTGACATCACCAAAGGATGACAATAGATCTCTAGCAGCGAAATTGTTGAAATTGTCAGATATGGAATATGCAAGATGGATGGAAATAAAGATAAATTGGATTGGTAAGAAACACAAAAAACACAAATAAAAAATAATTCAGGACAAGAATGAAAAATTCTCTAAAGTGATAGGTAATATGGGAAAAGAGATAATAGAATTTAAAGAAATGAAAGAGTCATTAGGGAATTTCAAAATACAACAGAAAGCATTAACAAAAGACCATACCAAGCAGAAGAAAGAATTTTGGAGCTTAAAGACAAAGATTTTGGAGTAACCCAATCAGTAAAAAAATTTAGAAAAAAGAAGAATCAACAACCATTCAGAAAAATATGAGATTAAGCAAAGCAAGCTAAGATAAAAATCATAGGTATCAGTGAGAAGAAAACAAAAAACATGGGTGTAAGGCTGGTGGCAGGTACCCCTCCCTTCCCTAATGAAAAAAGAAGAGGTTTCACTTAACTCCAGTGAGAATGGCCTTTATCAAAAAGTCCCAAATCAATACATGTTGGCGTGGATGCGGAGAGACAGGAA
>CM052457.1:93767724-93791432 GCA_028533085.1 Varecia variegata | reverse complement strand
TCTCCAAGGTGGACCTTTCCTACATTATAAAAGAATGTGTGTACTTCTATTCTGATGTGGAGTGTTCTACAGATGTATATTAGGTCTAGTTGGCTTATAGTATTGTTTAAGTTTTCTATTTCCTTGTTAATCTTCTGCCTGATTGTTTTATCCACTATTAAATGTGGTGTTGAAGTCTCTAACAATTATTGTACATTATTCCTCCTTTCAATTATCTGTTTTGTGTCATATATTTTGGGGGATCTCTTGGTATATGCTTTTAATCGTTATATATTTTTTATGTATTCACATTTTTATTATTCTAGCCCTCCTTTGGTTACTGTTTGCATGGTATCAATTTTCCATACTTTCACACTTAACCTATTTGTGTCTTTGCATTGAAAGTGTGTCTGTTATAGAAATTATATAGTTGGATAATATTTTTTAAAAAATTTATATTCATTTTGCCAATCTCCTTTCTTTGCTTGGAGTGTTTACTCTATTAGCATGTAATGTAATTACTGAAAGGATAGGAATTATATCTTCTAACTTCTTTATTTTCTATGTCTTTCTTTTTGGTTCATCTATTATTCTTTGGGTTAAACAGATACTTTCTATTATTCCATTTTAATTTGTATTAGTCAGGGTACCCAGAGAAACAGAACCAATAAGTGTGTGCGTGTGTGTGTGTGTGTGTGTGTGTGTAACAAGATTTATTATAAGGAATTTACTCATGGGATTATGGAGACTGGAAATTCTGAAGATCTGCAGGGTGAGTCAGCAAGCTAGAGATCGAGGAGAGCTGATAGTGTGGTCCTAGTCTGAAGGCTGGCAAGCTCAAGACACAGGAAAAGCCAATATTTGAGTTTGAGTCCAAAAGCAGGAAAAAGGCTGAAAGCTCATGTCCCATTTTGAAGGCTGTCAAACAGGAAGAATATTCTCTTACTTAGGGGAGAATTAGCCTTTTTGTTCTGTTCCAGCTTTCAACTGGATGAATGAGGCTTACCCACATTAGGCAGGGCAGTCTGCTTTACACAGTCTATAAAATTTTAAGGTTAATTTCATCTAACAACACATAAACATCCAGAATAATTTTTGGCAAAATATCTGGGCACATTGTGGCCCAGTAAAAGTGATAGATAAAAGTGACCATCACATAATTCCTTTGCCATTTATTTTTCTGTGCTTTTGAATTACTTTCTTAGTCATTTCTCTGGGGGTTACAATTAACATCTAAATTTATAACAATCTACTTCAGATTAATGATGGTACAATTTCAATTTTATACAAAGCTTCGCTTCTATACAGCTCCATTTTCTCTTCCTTCCTTTGTGATGTTATTGTCATGCAAATGATAGGCCTGTACCTGTGTGCTCAACACATATGTAATTATTATTTTATGCAGTTGTCTTTAAAGCATATAAGAGGATATAATAGTTATAAACCAAAAATACATTTATTCTGTCTTTTATATTTACCTATGTAGTTACCATAAAATGTAACCTATATGTCATATTTGTTACCTATGCCATGGGATGTGGCATTCTCAATTCTTTATGTGGATTCGAGGTACTGCCTAGTATCTCTCAATTTAAGTCTGAGGGATTCTTTTTTGTATTTCCTGTAGGTCAAGTCTGCTAGTGATAAATTCTCTCAGCTTTTATTTGAGAATGTCTTAATTTCTATTTCATTTCTCAAGGATAGGTTTTCTGTACTTAGAATTCTTGGTTTACAGTATTTTTCTTTAACATTTCTAAACATTGAATCTGTTATACCCCACCTTCTGGCCTGCGTGGTTTCTGATGAAAAATCAGCTGGCAGTCTTACTGAGGATTCTGTGTATGCAATGAGTCACTCCTTTCTTGATGTTTTCAAGGTTCTCTCTTTGTCTTTCTATAGTTTGATTATAATGAGTTCCAGTGAGTATCTCTTTGGATTCATCCTATTTGGAGTTCATCTAGCTTCTTGTATGAGGAGATTAGTATATTTCATTAAATTCAGGAATAATTTAGCCATTAATTCTTGAAATAAAATTTATGCCCCATTGTCTCTTTCCTCTCCTTCTGAGAGTCACATTGTGTCTGTGTTGATATGCTTGGTGGTGACCCGAAATTCTCTTTGGCTCTGTTCAATTTTCTTCATTTTTTGTTCTTTGTCTTTCTCAGATACAATAATCTCAATTGACCTATCTTCAAGTTCTCAGATCTTTACTTTTGCTGGCTCAATTCTGCTGTCAAACCCACTAGTAATTATTTATTTATTTTTTACTTTAGTTACTGTACTTTTAAACTTCATAATTTATGTTTGAGTCTTAAAAATTTATATATATTTATTGATATTCTCTATTTGGTAATATGGTATTTTTATATTTCCTTTAATTCTTTATACATGGTTTCCCTTAATTCTTTAAACAAATTTAAAATAACTTACTTAACTTTTTTGTCTATTAAGTGCAATGTCTTGTCTTCCTCAGGGATAGTTTCTGTTCACTGTTTTTTATTCTGTGTATGGTTCATACATTTTTGTTCTCTTGTATGCCACGTAATTTTTTTTGTTGGAAACTAGACATTTTATCTAATATAGTTTGGCAACTGTGGAAATCAAATTCTTCCCCCCTCCATGGTTGTTATTGTTGTTTGTTGTTGTTAGTTTATTGACTTTTCTAAAGTAATTTTATAATGTCTGTATTCTTTGTCTTGCATGGCCACTGAAGTCTTTGCTCAGTTCACTTTGTCATCACCTATGTTGACCAGAAATTTTCTTGGATGCCTGCAACCAGTAGCTCCCTCTCTTTTCTGAGGGGCTCTATGTTGTTATGGCATGTCTTAAACAGTAAGCCAGGCAGTTTACTACTTTACCTTAGTCTTTATTTTTTGCTTGTACAGAGCCTCAAAGTTAACCAGTGGAGAGAGCTTAGAGTATTCTCAGGGTTTCCTTGAGCATGGGCACAATCCTACATAGGCACATGGCCTTCTAGATTCCCAAGAATAAGCCCTCTATGGATGTCTCATTTCTTAGCTTGTCCTTTTTAGTTTTTTGGTTAACACATGGTTTGCATCAACTCTTATCCTCTGCTCCATACAGCTGTATTATTAAACCATTGCTACTGATTATTTTTGACAAATGCTCCCAGCAAAAGTTGTTATCACTAGGTAAGCTCTGAATAAGGTCCAAGAAAGACAGGCCTTGTGAATGAGGTCTTTCAGGAAACCTTCAGAATGGCCAAATAATTATAATTCTTAGGAAATAGGGCTTTGAAAGAGCTGCAACTCTGTTCTTACTCCCTTGGCTACCAATCTACTGGTTTTCACAGGGATTGCAGGATGTTGGTTTTCAAGGGTGCCACAAAGCTGGGGAAGGGCAAGTAGGAATAAAGCAAGTTAAAATACCAAAATTCTCACTATTCTTACTGAAATTCTACTTTTTTCCTGAGTAAATTCTCCCTGATTGCTGTAAACCTTTGATTCAATTCCATAATCCTGAACAAGGTTATTATAATTTTTACCAGAGTTCTTTATTTTATTAAAATAAGACTGTTTTTAAAAGTCCTCACTCTGCTATTACCACAGATATCTCCCTTTTTAAATTTTGCTTTTTAAAAGATACATGTTTTATTTTTTTTCCCTAGTACCTAGCCACATGACCTAGAGCACATTCCTTCATCTCTCTGAGCCTCAGATTCCCTATCTGTAAAATGAGGATTTGGGGTTGAGGCATGATGACAGAATCTCCTCCTGGATCCAGCAGCATTCTGGCTTATGGTATGGGAATGTTCATTTCAGTATGATTAATAGTACCATAGTAGTGATAATGGACACCGAGTGGTAAGTTCAAAATGGACTGTAACATAACTCTTAATTTTTTTTAATTTCAAAACATTAAGGGAGTACAAATATTTTAAGTTACATGGATCACTTTTATAATGCTTGAGTCCTGGCTATAGGTATGCCTGTCATCTAAACAGCATTCGTAGTACCCATTAGGTAAGTTTTTACCCTTCCCTCCTACCCCTCCCCTTGGATGATTTCTACTGAGTCTTACTTCCCTATGTGCACATGTGTGTTCATCAGTAAGTTCCAATTTAATAGTGAGTACATGTGGTGTTTGTTTTTTCATTCTTTAAATACTTTACTTAGGAAAATGGTCTCTAATTACATCCAGATTGTTGCAAAATGTATTATTTAATCTTTTTTTATGGCTGAGTAGTACTCCATGATATACATATACCAAATTTTATTAATTTACTCATAAATTGAGGGTACCTGCATTGATTCCACATCTTTGCAATTGTGAATTATGCTGCAATAAATATTCAAGTACAGAATTTCTGATGAAAGTCTTCTTTTCCTTTGGGTAAATACCCAATAGTGGGAATGCAGGATCAAGTGGTAGGTCTACTTTTAGTTCTTTGAGGAAGCTCCATACTGCTTTCCTTAGAGGTTGTACTAATTTGCAGTCCCACCAACAGTATGTAAGCGTTCCTTTCTCTCTGCATCCATGCCAGCATCTATTGTTTTTGGACTTTTAAATAAAAAACATTCTAACTGGGGTTAGCTGATATCTCATTGTGGTTTTAATTAGCATTTCCCTGATGAATAGTCATATTGAGCATTTTTTCATGTGTTTATTGACTGTCTATCTGCTTTTGAGAAGCTTCAGTTCGTATCTTTTGCCCACTTTTTAATAGGGTTGTTTTTTCTTGCTGATTTGCTTGAGTTCTTTGTAAATTCTGGTTTTTAGCCCTTTATCAAATGTGTAGATTTCAAATATTTTCTCCCATTCCACAGGTTGTCTGTTTGCACTGTTGATTGTTTCCTTAGCTATGCAGAAGCTTTTTAGTTTAACCAAATTCCATTTATTTATTTTTGTTGTTGCCATGATTGCCATAGGGTACTTAGTTATAAATTCTCTGTCTATGCCAATATCTAGAAGAGTTTTTTCCCTAAATTTTCCTCTAAAGTTCTTATGGTTTCATGGCTTAGATATAAGTCTTTATCCATCTTGAATTAATTTTTCTGAGTGGTGACAAGAAGGGGTCCTGTTTCATTCTTCTGCATGTGACTATCCAATTTTCCCAGAACCATTTATTGAATAGCACTTCTTTTTTCCAGTGTACATTACTGTGTGCTTTGTAAAAGATCAGTTGGTTTTAGGTAGATGGTTTTATATCTGGGTTATCTGTTCTGTTCCATTGGTCTATGACTCTATTTTTGTACCAATACCATGCTGTTTTGGTTGCTATAGCCTTGTAGTATAGTTTGAAGTCTGGTAAGGTGATGCCTCCAGATTTGTTCATTTTCCTTAAGATTGCTTTGGCTATTCAGGCTCTCTTCTGGTTCCAAACAAATAATAGAATTATTTTTTCTAGATCTGTGAAGTATGACTTTGGTAAGTTGATGGGAATTGCACTGAATTTGTAAATCACTTTGGGTAGTACAGACATTTTAACTATGTTGATTCTGCATATCCAAAAACATGATATATTTTTTCATTTGTTTGTATCCTCTGTGATTTCTTTCCTCAGAGTTCCATAGTTTGCCTTGTAGAGATCTTTAAACTCCTTGCTTGAGTATATTCCTAGGTATTTTATTTTCCTTATAGCTATTGTGAATGGTATTGAGTCTTTGATCTGACTTTCAACTTGACTGTTATTAGTATATAGAAAGGCTACTGTTTTATGTACATTGATTTTGTATCCTGAGATTTTGCTGAATTTATCAATTCCAGGAGACTTTTGGTGGAATCTTTCGAGTTTCTAGATACAAGACCATACTGTCAGCAAAGATTGATAGTTTGGGCTCCTCTTTCCCAATTTGGGTATCCTTAATATTCTTTTCTTGCCTGATGGCTCTGATGAGTACTTCAAGCACTAAGTTGAATAAAAGTGGTGACAGTGGACATCCTTGTCGTGTTCCCATTCTTCGGGGGAATGCTTTGAACTTTTCCCTATTCAGTATGATGTTGGCTCTGGATTTGTCATATGTAGCTTTTATAATTATGAGATATGTTCCCTCTATGCCTAGATTGTTGAGGGTTTTTGTCATGAAAGGGTGTTGAATTTTGTTGAATGCTTTGTCTCTCTCAATATTGAGATGGCAAGCATCTACTTCTCCCTATAATTGCCCTAGGAAGACATTAGGCATCTGGGACTGTCTGGCAAGTTATGTCTCTAGCCAGCCATCTTGCTTCCCATCCCCTTATATATGTTTTCATATTTTATTCCAATGGGTTATTTTGTACAGTTCATGAAATATGGTCACCTTATTTTGAGAATGACTGTTCTACAAACAAGAACTAACATTTATAGATGGATGTTACATGGAAGAAGCTCTCTTCCTAACAGAGGGAATACATTTCAAACAATTAGATGTATTTTAAAGTCAAGGTAGGTCACTTTGACAAGAAACTTCCTAGATAATTTTTCAAGAGTACCACAGATGATATTCTTCATGTTTAGTGAAACTGCTGTAAACTAAATGAATTCTAAAATCTGTTACAATTATAAGTTTCTCCTAAAACTTTATTATTTGAGTATATTTAAAATACATGGAACTGAAGACCATTATCCTAAGTGAAGTGTCTCAAGAATTGAAAAACAAACACCACATGTACTCCCTAATAATTTGGAACTAATTGATGGGCATACATGAGCACAGAGAGAAGTAAAAGTCATTGTAAATCAAGAAGGGGTGCAGGGGGACCAGGGGAGGGTTAAAAACTGACCTAACAGGTACAATGAACAATATACAGGTGATAGAGACACTCATAGCCCTGACTAAAGCATTATAAAGCTATCCATGTAACAAAAATATTTGTACGCCTTAATATTTTCAAGTTTTAAAAAATTAAAAAAATGAAATACCCATAAAATTTCATTTACCATAACTTTTAATGAATATATGTGTATTTGTGTCAGTGTATAAACAGTATATTTTAGAGAAATTACAAGTTGGGTATACGTAGATATTTATAAAGTCACATAATCTCACATGGATGTATATATTTGGGGATCGAGATATAAATACTAAAATATGTTGTCATAGAAACATGTTATTAAAAAAAAGCAATAAAGGTAGATTAGCTTTGTGCCATTTTTTTCCTGCTTATAACTTTTGCATTAAGATGAGCTATCTTGGATTTTAATGATGCACTTTTTTTCAGGGTTATATATAATCCTGATAATTATTGTGAAAGACATAAAAATTGCTACAAAACAGCTCAATTTTTGTAGATATTCTATGTCTACAATAAAAATAGAAAACATAAAAATAAATGTTATATTCCAACATATTTTATAATGAGAATATGAAATATTATAACATAATTTCATTTTCTTGGTAATTTAACCCCTGAATTTTTGCAATGTTTCTCATTATTGCTTTGTTTTTTGGATACTTACCCTGCCTAATGTCTTCGTAGGACAATTATAGTCCAGTTGTGGTCACATCCTTACTTGTGTATCATGGCTCTTGGAGATGGTAGAAAGTGAACATTATCAATATTAATGCCAACTTGGAAACACACATCCAAGTGGTGTTTTGTAATGGAAATGAGTAGAGAATATCTGTCTCTGCCTCAGTGAACTAATTACACCCACCCCCAAGTTGACCCTTTCATTTACAAGACTATGCTATAAAGACTTACATATTCCTCAAAGTAGTCCTTGCATTATTAATGTTTCCATCAAGCATAACATGTATCTGGAATATCACTTCAAAATATAACTTATATCTGTTTTATGGCATTGTATCCAGGAGAAGACAAACTTCAAAATGGTTTGGTGGGAGCATCTGTAAATTTTAAGTTCAACCAAGTTCTCAGTTTTATTTCAAGGAAAAGATTGAAAAGTAGAGAGTGTTGCTTACTCCCTGTGCAAAAAGATCAAGACTAGAACTTTGAGTGCATTTTATATCTATTTACTCTACTAGCCATAAAATCCTGGTATTAGAAGGAAAAAATAGGGTGAAAGTAGTATTAGGCCAATTACTCAGATATTTATGATAGCTGTCTTTTCAGCTGAGTTCTTCTGGACAGTTTTATCAGATACAGTATTCTTGGTTGATTTTTTTTTCTTTCAGCACTTAGAATATATCATCCCACTCCTTTCTGGCCTGTAATGTTTCTACTGAGAAATCCACTCATAATCTTATTAAAGCTCTTTTCTACATGAAAAGTCCTTTACTCTTGCTACTTTCAGGGTGCTGTCTGTCTTCAACTTTTGACAGTTTGATTGTAACAATTCTTAACGTGGGTCCTTTTGGAATTATCCTCACAGTCTACTGAAATTCTTGAATTTGGATTCCATTTAATTCATCAGATTTGGACAGTTTGTGGTCATTATTTCTTCAAATATGCTCTGGTCTTTAATCTCACTCTTCTCTGTTGGGACTTCCATAATGCCCATATTGGTCTGCCTGATGTTGTCCCATAAGTCCCTTAGGCTCCTATCTTATTCAATTTTGTGTTGCTATAATAGAATACTTGAGACTGGGTAATTCATAAACAACAGTTTCTGGACACTGCCCAATGCTTAATAATTTTAGGGGGAAAAAGAGGCTATCATATAATGAAAAAAATCCTAATAATCATTAGGGTGTGGTTTGAAAGCACATTTACCAGATGAGGATTTTTTAGGAAAAATTAATCTTGTGAAGAAAAAAAAATGACTTCTCTAAAAATTAAGTCTGAAAAAATAAGGAATTGACTTCTCTAAAAAGAAAGGAATTTTAGTAGAGATTGTATTGAATCTGTATATCACTTTGGGTGGTTTTGGATATGACACCAAAAGCACAGGCAACAATAACAAAAATACACAAATTGGACATCAAACTTGAAAACTTATTCACATCATAGGAGACAATCAACAGAGTAGAAAGGCAGCCTAAGGAATGAGAGAAATTATCTACAAATCTATCAATATTAGAGTAGACAAATATATCATGGTATATTCATATACTTTAATATTGTATAGGAAAGAAAATGTATAACTACCGCTACCTTTATCAATGGGAATCAATTTCCCAGATATAATATTGAAGAAGCAAGACACCAAACAATATATATACTATTATTCCATTTATATAAATTTTAGGAATAAAAACAAGCTAAACAATGATGTTTAAGAATGAATAATATATAGTAATATACAAAGAAAAGCAAACCATGATAATCAAAAGAATGAGGATTTGTTATCTTTCCAAGGAGGGGGAGGGGAAGACAGTCAGAAGGAATGGGCAGGGCATTCTAGGGTGCTGGCAATATTTTATTTCCTGACCTGTGTGGTGATAACATAGGAATTTGCTTTTTAATTACTTTTAAACTATTCATATGTTTTATTCATTACTTTGTATGGATTGCATTAACTGATTTTTGCAATAGAAAAATGAAAAGGAAAACTTTCTTATTTTATGAATTGAAAAAGAAAACCTTATTTTCTGAATTGTCTATTTCCTTTACAGTCATTTGGGTTTAGTGTTTATTTTTGTCCTTGTTTTCTCTTCTCATATTTTTTTTTTTAAATCCCAGTCTAATGAACTTGGCTGTTTACTCATATTTATACATGAATATCTGGGTTCTGTAGTTTAGGTAGCTGTCATGAGTTTTCTCTGTAGTTATGTAGACTTATCTTCTCAAAATGACTTCCTTTTGAGTGGGATGGCTGACCATAAGGACTATATAAGTAGATAGTATATGTAGTATTTGACATTGGTAACATCTTCTCCGTCTTTCCCTCCCCCTCATTCTTCTTTTTCTTCTTTTTTCTTCTTCCTCCCTTTTCTGCTTCTCTTTCTCCTCTGCCTCTCTCATCCCCTGTCATCTGACTTCCATGATAGTATACTTTCTACTTTTTTAAAAAATTTCCATTGCTCTTTTGTTTTTTATTCATTCCTTCTCTTATTGGCATTGGAGTATAGGTATTTCTGATTTTTGGACTTTGTTCTTGGTTCAATGTTCGCAAGTTCAATTATTAAATAAGACCTAAAAATAGCTAGACTTCAAAATATTTATCTCTAGCTCCTCAGTTCTAAGTTCCAGGGAACCAGAAGAGTAAATACTGTGAGACTATTTGTAGATGATTCATTTATTATGATATTTAGTGAAAATCTACTAGATTCTAGTTACTGTATAAGGTGCTACTTGGGGGATAGAGGTTTCAGCCAATAAATTCAATCACGTTCTATAGATTCTAAACTACTGCTTTGCATCGAAATGTTATAGTGGACTACAAAGGAGGTAGGGAGTTCTTTCCAGGTAGACAAGAAGTCATGAAAATATTGGAAGTTATGCATGAGTGAGTCTTGAATATTAATAAAAAAGAGAAAACAACAGAAAAATGAACAAAGAAAATAAATAGGAAGTTCACAAATGAGCACACTTGAATGTCCATAAAACATATGAAAATCTTTTGTATGAATTACTAGGAGTAATATTAAAGCAGCAATATCATGTGAAACCCATCTGATTGTCAAATATCAAAAAGTCTAATGAACCAAATACATTCAGTTTGTCCCATATAAATGCACTCTCCTCACCCCCTTGCTCCAGAATCCTGACCTGTATTGACTACATCAGTGAGGGTTGTCCTCTTGTTCCTCATTGGATTCAGCAGAAGATTAGAGGGAGGGAGGAAAGTTAAGTCAGAGTATTTATTTTCTTGGTTCCTTCCTTAGGTGTTGCCTTTGGATGGTCTCATCTCTTGAATAAAGACCAAAACTCCTCTCAAGACAGCTTTTTCTTTATATTTTTCTCCTGAGTTCCTGTTATGACTCTCTTCCATTACCCCTTGGGACCTAGGGAGGCTAACAGTCCGGGGGTACTGCACTATCCCTATTTTGTTTATACTACACTTTGCTCAATCTTTGTAAATAAATTTCTGTATTATTCTTATTTGAGTGTTATCTGCTTTTTGCTGGGTCCTTGACTGAGACAGTAACTGGTATAAATAAATCCAGGAAACACTCCCAAAGTAGGATTCTGGAATTGAATTATTCACGTATTTGAGGAATGGAGGAACAATTTCTTTGCTGAGGAGAAATGACACCCAGGGAATCATTGGCACCTAGTCCATTTGGACTTCTATAACAAAATATTATGGAATTGGTAGCTTATAAACAACAGAAATTGATTTCTCACAATTCTAGAAGCTGGGAAGTCCAAGTTCAAGGTAGTGGCAGATTCAGTGTCTGGTGAGAGCCTGTTTCCTGGTTCATAGGTGGGGCCTTTTTCCTGCGTCCTCACATGGTGAAACATGCAAGACAGCTCTCAGGGGCCTCTTTTTTAAGGGCACTAATTCCATTCATGAGGGCTCTGCCCTCATGTCCTAATCATCTCCCCAAAGGCCACACCTCCTAATACCATCACCTTGGGGGTTAGGATTTCAACATATGAATTTGGGGGGGACACAAACATTCAGGCCATAATGGTAGCATCACAAGTACTCAAATCATTCTCAGTACCTTATATGACGAACAGAGGTGACAGATAAAATTCTTGGTTTCAGGTGGAAGTATAACCACCTTAATATTGTACCACAATGTTAAGTTAGATGATAGGATTTTATGTGTTCCCTGTGTGGAGACACATATTTTTCATCTGGATGAAGGACAAGAGCAGATGATGCTGATGGGCAAGAACAATGGATTTGTTGTATATTCTGTTTGCTCCTAGAAATACACTCTCCATCCTGCCCCAGGTGGCTTTACTGTATGGACTATGTTAGTAGGCCTCCTTGCCCTCCTGTTCCTGTTGGTTTGGGCTAATAAGGAGCCTTGAAAAGAGATTCAAGAAAAGGAAGGAAGAGAATGACATCTGGACGTTAATTTCCCTGGGTCAATTCTTGTGGGGCTGTCTTTGGCTGAGTTGTGTTTTTTGACAAAACTTCATAGCTTCTTTCAAGGCAATTCTCATGTAGGACTTTATTCTTTCCTTGTTCTAGCGTGTGTGTTCTCCTCTCATTACGTAGGTATGGTCACAAGAATGGTCACAGTTCCAGGATACCACACGATCCCATGTGGTCTCCCTGCATCCTGCCCATACCACTTAACGATAATCCTTTTATTAAACTTTCCTTGAATTATCTTAATTTGACTATGCCCATCTATTTCTGAGATTCTGACTTATTCTTCTGATAACAGTATTTGTAGGGATGTGGGGAAATGGAAACTCTTATCCAACACTAGTAAAAGTAGTGTTGACGCAACCACTCTTAAGAGCAATCTTGCAGTATCTATAAATTTGGAATGCATGTACCTTATGACACAGCAATAACACTTCAAGGAGAAGCTCATAAGCATATGCAAATGGTTTGGGTACCCAGATACTCCTTGCAGCATGATGATAATGCATAAACAATCTATCTTTTCCTCAATGAGGGACTGAAAAAAATAAATGATTTCATCATAATGTTAAATACTGTGCAACAGTTAAATGAGTAATGTGTACCTACCTGCACATACACCAACACAAATAAAGCTCAAAAAATATTGTCAAATAAAAAACTTGTACAAAATTTTGTTCAGTATATATTAAAATCCACAAAATAATAATACACTTTAATGTATATGTACAAATATAGTAAAAAATATGAATACATAGATGGTATATTATTTATATTTCCATATAATAAATTACCTTAAAACTTAGCTTTCTAAACCAATGCACACTTACCATCTTACAGTTTTTGTGGGTTGGGAATCTAGATGTAGGTCAGCTTGATGATTATGGTTCAAGGTGTGAGCCAAGGGTTGCACTCAAGACTCTACTGAAGCTCAAAGATCCACTTCTAAGTTCATTCATGTAGTTGTTGGCAAGCTTTAGTTCCACACAGGTTGTTAGACTAAGGGCCTCAGTTCCTAGCCATGCTATTGGTGCCTTACCATAGGATTGCTCACAACATGGCAACTGGCTTCTCCAGGACAAATTATCCAAGTGAGATTGAGAGTGCCCAAGATGGAAGCCACAGTCTTTTTGTAACCTCATCTTGGATGACTTTTCATCACTTTTGCCATATTCTACTTCTTAGAAGTGAATTGCTTAGTCCAGTCCACACTCAAGGGGAAGGATTACACTACACCATGAATACCACAAAGAAGGAATCATTGGGGCCATCTTACAGATTGCCCTACCACACATGGGTGTGATACACAGTAAAATACAGGATAATGTTTACTTCTGGAATGAGAGAGAGGGAGGGGAATAGGGAGGGAAGGGGCAGGAAAAAAGGGTGGGATGAGATGGGGAAGGGGTGATATGGGGCATGCTTTTAGCTGTATCTCTTAACATTTTGTTTTAATAAAAGTATTGTTTGAAAGGGAAGTTTGGAGAAAGTGGACATTCTAAAAAGAGGGAGTATTGAGAGTAAAGGCAAGGAAGCATGGAATAGTCTAGTGAGTGTGGGGAAGGGAATGTAGTTTGTTATAGTTGAAGCCATATATTTGTATCTTTGCTTCTAAATCGTGCTTAAAATAATGTCTTGAACACAATGGACTTAATGAATGTTTTTCAATTTGGACTGAAAATAGAATAATTCACTCCTCAAAGAATGACTTTGGTGTTTTTATAAACTGCTACCAGGTGTTTAGAACTACATTACATTTGGTTTGCTAGAGATTTGAGAGACTCTGTTTAAGTCCTCAGGGATGGTATACATGAATTTCTACCCATTTGCTGAAATATTGCCTACTAAAATAGTTACATGTAAATAACACAAACCATTGCATTAAAAGTACTTATGGCTAATTTTTCAAAGAACTAGATTCCTAATGCTATGAATTTGTACCTTAAAAATGTCTTTTATGAATTCACCCTGAAACAATATCAGTTTTCAGTCATAAAGCCCTCCCTGATGATTGGGCCAGGGTGCTTATCTTTCGAGGCTCTTTATCTTCTCCCAGTTTGAGCCAATTAAAATACTGTGTATGCCTTTTAGGAAGTAAACCTCCAACTTCCTTTATTTACAAACAGAAGAAGAGCAAGGAAAAGAGAAAATGTTTTGAGGGAGAAATATGTAATGGAAAATGTAAACGAAGAAAGTCATATAAAAGCCCTCGCTGTCTGTTTCCTGAACCAGAGTAACTTTCACTTTAGTTGGTTTTTGTTTCTCCCTTTCCATGAAGAAGTAAGTTAACATCTTGTTTATATGGAAAATTGTCATACTATTCATTGACTCAGGTACCTAATCCCCTTTAGCAACTTTCTAGAAGTTGCTTAAAATAGTGTCCCATTTGCAAATTGCCCCAATTAGAGAGAATCCATCACTTAAAATGAAAAGGAGCATTTTGGGCAAAAGTTATTAAGGTTTAAAACAAAGATTTAGGTTTTTTTTGATTACTAACAAGGAAGGATTTATTCATCAAATCCCAGTATATTAGTATCTGGGGCTTTACTTAACTCTAGAAGGAGAAAAATTTAGGACAATGAAAACCTAATTTACAGAATATATTGAATAGGAATTCATTATTCCATGAGGTACCATCTCAAACTAGAAGTATGCAAAAATATTTTGATGAAGTTATGGCTGAAGACATTATGGAAAAATCAACACTGTTAGATTTCTTTATACTTTAATGTTTTCTTTTGAAAAATTACACATGGGGGTTGAGAGGAAGAGGGGTCTTAGTATTTTCAGTTTCTCTGGGTTCAAAAGGTTCCAACATGACCCTGTCGGTTAGATAAATGAAGGATATTTGGAACTGTGCCTAACCTTTGGAGTTGACCTCCAAAGGGCAACCATACCCTCCCAGAACCATGATTTTTATAAGATAATTGAGCTGGGGAAGTATTGCAATATTATTTAATTGCCTCGTGTATCTCTGGCTCAGTTTGGTACTGTTTTTGCTTTCATCCCTCCTTCAAAATACATGTATAATGACCTCATGGAGCAAATTATTTGAAAACAGTTTTGCCCAATAAGGCAGAGAAAAAGTTTCAGCACATTATTACAACTCTAGTCATACTTTTATTGGCGAATTGGGCCTATTTTACATATATTTAAAAAAGATCTAAATTCTAGACCAGTTTGTGTGCCACAGAACAGTATTCCTGTAAGTATTGTTATGGAGAAAATTTTTTTTTAATGTTCATGTGCTTAAATACATTTAGGAAATGTTGGGATTTATTATTATACATTTCTTATTATAGGCCTTTTCTTACCATAAGACTTTTCAGATCTTTTAATAATATGCTAATATGCATTATGAATTTTCAAGATAAGGGATTTATTGTGGAACAAATTAAAACAAGCTAGTGTCCCACAGAATATATTTTGAAGTGAAACTTCTCTAGAGTAGTTTTTCTGGAAGACTTGTCCACTGACCACTGAGATTCCCTGTGTTCCCTTTGAAGGGCTCTGTGATACCAAAACTATTTTGCAATGATACTAAGATATCTTTTCCTTTTTTTCAGTGTGTTGATATTTGTAGTGACTGTGTGTAAAAGCAATGGTGGTAAAAACTGCTGGATACTCAATACAAATTGAGGCAGTATCACCAAAACATTCCAGTAGTTATTATTAATATTTTTTCATTGCCCAACACTTGCAGTTTTTTTATGAAAGGAAAAGCCTAGCTTTACTTAAGAATATCCCTGATTGAAGTAGTCAAAATTATTTTCATGAAATCCTAATCCTTTAGTACCCACATTTTTAATATTTTGTGTGAAAAATGGGAGTTATACATAGAGCACTACTACTGCATATAATAGTATTTTGATTATCTGAAAGAAAAGTACTTTTGTGATTGAGCTGCTAACTGAACAGGCCAACTTTTTCATGGAACACCATTTTTATTTGAAAGACTGAAAAAGTATGTTTATTTACACTTGGGTATTGGCAGATTTTTAAAAAGCGAATGAAATGAGATTTTCACATCAAAGAAAACAACAGACGATATTTGCTGCCAATGATAAAATTTGTGTTTTTGAGTAAAACATATTTTGGAAAATTTGTATCCACCACTTTTAAAAACTTTTCTCATGAGATTGATGGTGGGTGATACTAATGAATGAAAGTTATTTTTAATATTGTATAATGAAAGGTGTCAACATTTAGAGGATCCGATCTAACTCAATGAATCAGTATTTTCCAAATGACCATTGCAAGATGTTACAAAATTGAACATGGATATAAAACAGTGCATTCAAAATGCAAAATATACCAAAAAGGTTGCAAGCCACTGCTGCCAATCCTTCAGAAATTAAAACCCAAGGACCTCTGCACTTTTGCAAGAGTATTAATGTTTATAATATGTCCATGCATGTCTTCTACAGATTTTTCTTACGTAATCTATCTCTTCCTAATGATAAACTATTCTCAAAGTTTCTCTCACTAAAAGGAGCAAATTATTTCAATATATTTTATATTACTAGGTATATCAAACTTTGATCGAACCCCCTAGTTGAGAATCTCTATTCATCAAAGAAAGAGTTGGAAGAGGCCTTAGAAATCATCCAGTCCAGTAATTGTCAAACATTGTCTGCACACCTGTGTCTTAATTACTTCATGATCTTGGGCCTTTCACCTAGGGATTTTCATTCAGTAGACAGAGGTGGAGGCAAGAAATCTGTATTTTACAAAAGCTCCCCCAAATTATCCTGATGCCTAAACAGACTTGAAATTAATAATCTGGTTCAACCTATTATTTGCTAGGGCAGGTTTGTCAAACTACAGTTAATGGGCTAAATCAGGGCCCCTAATCCTATTTGTGAGGGCAGAGCCATCATTACCTAATCACCTCCTAAAGGCCGCACCTCTCAATAACATCATCGTGGGAGTTTAGAGTCAACATACTAATTTTAGGAGGACACAAACACTCAAACATAGTAGGTAGTTAGAAGAATTCAGACTAGAACCCAGATCCCCTGACACTGGTCCAGGGCACTCTACACCTGATGGTTTCCTTAATAAAAAGGGAAAGTTAGAGATGGTTATTTTCCCTGATACTGAACTTACAACACAATTCTATTAAATAGTAAACTACCATTGTGCACTAAAATTATAGTTTGATTTGAAGAAATTAGATTTGAAGACATTTCCCAGAACTAACTCGTTATTGTGAGGCAAATGGACCAAAAGGTATTTTGCTTTCAACTTGTTCCCAGTGGTCCATGATTCATGTTTTCTTTTCAGCTGATTTAAAGGAGAATGGCCAAACAATGCTAATTGCTCCCATTTATTTTTTGCTACTATATGGCAAGTACTAGAAACTTTATATACATAATCACACTGATTTTCAAATTTCCTCTCCAATTCCTCCTCTACCCAAATGGTTTCAAGAACAGCTCCACATTATCTGTTTCATATGTTGGGCTTCACCGTAAGCTTTAATTTGAAGAAAAGTTTTTGAAGCTAAAAAAGAAATACTTGAAAATTGCTGCATTATCTCGTTTATTACTCATAGCTCCCATATGAATTAGGTATTATGCTTATTTTAAAGATGACAAAATTGTTAGCTATGACCTTGAGTCTCAAATCATGGAATTTGAACTCATTTCTATAGACTGAATTTGTAATTATCATATCACTGTGCCAAAGTGAAGGAATGTAGTTCTAGAGAAATCTTATAAGAGTTATCTTAGCTTGGAGAAGATCATAGAAGGAGGATATTGATATTCTGAAGGAGAAGATGAGAAAAGAAGAAATGAAAAGCTTTGCCTTGATAGCTCATCATCATAAAGTGAGATAAAGGAGATTAGGTCTCAGGCCCTACTAACATGAGAAAAAGGCAACTGCAGTATGATTATGCAGAATTTGATAGGTTGGCTTTGCAACTAATAATTCAGCTTTGTCACAACATTTATCAAAGTCAATAGTCTGTTTTTGGATTTGGCCAGGGTAACTGTCATTGGAACTTGTCTGGTATAAGAAGTTTCTGCTGGCTGAAAATGCCCAAATTTTAGTCCTTTTCTTTTTGTTTTGCACTTTAAAAACATGGACCACAGCTCTGACCAAGATCACCTCACATATACAGTACTGTCTCCTGATCCATATGTATTTTTGTCCCATAAAGATTCTAGTAAGCTCTCAGTCACAAAATTAATAGAAGATTGGATGACTCCCTGAAAATTCAATCTCACTACTTGGAAAAAAGCACCTTCATATTTAAAATATGGGAGCCATTGATCATAGTACAATTTTGTGTAGCTAAATAGAGTGAGAATGAACTTTGGCGTTTGAGAGACATGGATTAAAATGCTGTTTTACCATTGATTAGTGTTGTGACCTTAGGCTAGCTGTATCTGAGCCTCAATTTTCTCATGTGTAAAATGAGGATCATAGTCATATCTATCTTATAATGTGGCTAGATATGTATATATGGTATGTACACACACATATATACATTGTGTATGTATTGCAAATATTCCAAAATCTGAAAAAAAATTCCAAAATCCAGAAATCTTCTGGTTCCAAAGATTTTGGATAAGAGATATTCTACCTATGATGGGAAAAGTAATTGAATCATTTCATGTTTGAAATACTGTGTTTAAGTCTCAAATAGAAATATTACTGTATTTGATGATACAGGAAAACTTCCCAAAATCTTCTTGGTACAAACTTTCATTGTTTACTTTCTTTCTAATGTCTTCCAGTTCACCATATTTTGGTGTGATGTTCTACCCAAAGGCCTGAAAACAATATGTAGAAAGAGTTTCCATAGTGCCTGTTGCTTCTAACAAACATTTGGGCTTATAAAATTAAACTTTGTTGTAGAAACAGTTTCCATTTGTCAATGATACTTTAAAAGAAAATTTTGCTATTTTGAATATGACTTAGGAAGACATTCTGCTGTAATCACAGTCACGAGTTGCCTCAAAGAAATAAGAAAGAAAGAAAAAAAAAAAAAACCCTGGATGAATAGAAACAGATGTCTTATTGTACCCAAACTAGAACAAAAGCTTTATAACAAAAAATTTACTTGGCATGTTATACCCCTAGTATTAGGATACATACTGTTTGAATTTCTTTCTTTGTGCATCTTTTGTGCATTGAAATAGTGCATTTGCATGTGAATGGAAGAAAGCAAAATTATATTTCAAGGTTCATGAAAAGAAATTACTGATTGGCTCTTTAATTGGGCAAACAGCATCTGAGCCACTTTTTCCATTTATTTTCAGCTTCGACATTAACTGAAACCTTTGCTTCTCTTTGCTTCAGTGGAAATAGTGTTCATAGCCTGAAATTCTAAGTTAGTCTAAATATTACATCCTGATCTATAAAGGAAGAAAATGTCTTAACACCCGGTCTTGTGGTTGTTCCTCTTTATAAGGTTGACTCAAAAAAATTATGCAGCAAGACAAAGGTTTTCTTTAGCACTGCCACTTCATTTTGAATGATGCCCAATGCCCTCATGAATTGGTAGTGGATCTCACTTTGGTTCCTATTCACTAATTGCTTTCTAATTCAGTGACCTATTTTCTTCTCTTACTTCTGACTTCCACAGGTAACATACTTATCTTGTGTCCTCTTCTCTTAGGGCACAGTCTCAAGTAGCTGTATTTTCCAGACAGCTAACATAAAGGAATAAAATAGGTCAGGCTGGGGCGATAAACAAAAGCAAATCCATGCCCCATATAAAGGGGACAACAGATGATTGCTGCATAGGAATATTGACCCCATATTGCTAGGTCTTCCAAATTCACATGAAAAGCCAGATACGTAGAATTTTTTAAATAGGAAATTTCTAGGTTTTTCAATACTGGCAACCAATTGTTTTTAACACTGTTATAGGTCATACTGTATGAATTACATAAAGCTCATCTATTGGGTACATGCAACTTGAAAAGCCATTGGTTTTCAACCTCTGTTTTAGGGGACTTGCTTTCTGTCTTTATGCTCTGGGTGATAATGGCTAAATAACATAAATCCCTGTCATTGTAATTTGTGTCTTTATTACTTCTTCATTTCTCCAGTTATATATTCATGAAATATTTACTATACAAATATGATGTAGTAGATTTTACTGTTCTAGGCACTGGAAATGCAGTCTAATTGTTCCCTTTCCCCAAGGATCTAAAAGTTTAGTGTAAATTTCAGAACATAAACAATCGCAATGCAACATAATGAATGTCATGAGAGAAGGAGGCACAGTGTAAATGGTAGCACAGAAGAGAGATACTTAATTTTCTCAGTTAGTACAATCTCTTAAATGAGCAAAATGACTATCTCCCTCCAGCAGGTCTCTGAGAGGAGATGGTAATGGCAGGATGTTCAGGAAATCTGACATGCTGGTGGAGGAGAGATTTGTGAGCAGACGGGCCTTTCAGTTCCTCCTAAACAGAGCATGTTTGTCATTTGGCAATTGAGAAAGATGATGGTTTCATTTTACCCTTTGACATCTATTGAGTGTTATTTCTAAAGTGACTGTTCCCTTTTTATATTGCTTTGACTAGGTGTCAGCAATTCCAATCGTTATCAGATCATTTATTACTCTGAGAAAATCCCTTGACAAACTCAGAGATGAATTTGTTGGTGGGCTACTCAGGAGATATTTCTACTTTTTCCTATAATAGAGAGAGGTGCTCACGGTTCAGGCCACGTCTGGTATTATGGCTTTATATGAAATATAAGCATGTAAGAGGAGGGAATCAAAGTAAAATTTTGAGTTGGTTTCAAATCAAAACAAAATCTCCATGCACTGTCAAAATCCTTGGTTTTCTTTATTGCGAGGGCAGTTCATGCAGGGAAAAGATAAGAGTGCCCAGTAAACAAGTAGCTTTTGGATAGTAGATAAAACTGCAAAATGAAAGCACTTGATGGATGGAAAATGTTATTTGTCTACCTTGAGTTGATATTGTATTTTATGGGAAGTGAGTTAATATCTGCCCTATAGGCTTACTCAAGTGAGAATAGGCACATTTCCTAAAATTGTCCATTTGGCAATGAGTTTATAGAACTTTAAGGAAAAAAATTAGCATTAGATGCTGAGTCATTTCCAAAGGAAAACTCCATAAGCTTCTAACAGCAGTATTGATTGGAGGTTGGAAATGGGATAAATACTTGCTTTACCAGCCAACAGGAGATACAAAATGTTCAGATGGTACGGCTTCTTGTGGTGTTACATGAACAAAAGCTCTTACCATTCACGAAGTCCTATGCATAGCAGGCTACATTAAATTAATTCCTAAGGCTCAGTGCACCTCAGAGGTAAATTTATTTAAAAAGCAAGTTATAGGTATTGCATTTTCCTATTCTCACCTGCCAAATAAGTAATTTTAAACCTATAGGAGAATCCACTGTTTTTCTTCTTGGGCTGACCCTCAGCAATAACCTGAAGCTATTTGGGGGCCTCCATGTTATGAGCATAGGTTTTGGAACAAGATACCTGGGTTTGAATGCTTTCTCTGCCACTTGTTAACTATGTGGCTATAGGCTATTTGATGTACTTCCTTGTACCTCAGTTTACTCATTTTAAAAATAAAGATAATAATCCTCACCTCATTGAGTGGTTGTGAGGACTGAGATGCCTTGAACATAGTAAATGTGCAACTATTATTAATCACATTCCTTCCTTCACAGATATCTCTGTCTTCATAATAGTCTAGTGCCTCAAGCATTTGAGGCCTAGAGAGACCAGGGAGAAAGATAGTTATAGAGGGAAGGGGTCCTACTGATGATCCTCAAATTAGGCAACGTAGTTGTTCATCTATACTACCTTCCAACAGATAAGCCCTGTTCCCTGATCTTTGGCATTCCCAAATGGCTCTGAGTTGAGGGCCTCTCTGTGTATAAGTTTATGGTGCTAATTTTCACTATAACTTTCTGTAAGTTCCACACCACAGCAGGGAGATTTTTCACCGGATACTCCTTGTTTCTAATTTTTCCTATATACTTGAGTCTGAGGATTTACCTGCAGGGGTGGAGAATATTTTATTCTAAGTCCAGACTTTAAGGAGCTAGAAAACCTCATGTAGAGAAAGCTCCTACTGAGTATAAAGGGAACTCTGACTAAAAAAAGAACGGTAGGACTTGGCTTACTGTGTATAGATAGTTATTCAAGAGAGTTTTGAAGATACAGTGATCATAGTTTTCCTTTCCCCTACCCCAATGTGTGTCTTAAACAAACATGCCAGCAGAGATCTGCATTCTCTAAGGGACAGAACACTCATTTGGTCTAGTTCAACAGATTGGACTTTCAAAAATATGAGAAGCCCTTCTCTGAGAGAAAGAATGGTGCGTGCGATGCATTTGAAAGTTCATTATTTTAATCCTGTCGGGGATAAAGCATTGATACAATAAAAAGGAAAGGGCTATAATTGCTAACATTTGGATTTGGAAATCGTAACTGAAATTGAAAGGGATTTATATAATAGTTTTTCTAATTTTTGGTGAAGGGCTCAAATAAACCTATTTCTGATTCCTTGGGAAATATGAAATGTAATTAGGGTAAAATTAACACAGTTATCAATCAGTCAACCAAGCCATGAACATATATTCTTCCTTGAGTCAGTACACAACAATAGTCTCTCTCTAGGATATATGGTAAATTTGGTCCCTGCTCTCAATGTATTAACAGAATACTTTGAAAAACATGAATATTACATATATAAAACAATAAATTTAACAGATTAAATATTATTCTGAGAAATTTCTATTCCTGAAAATCTTCCTAAGTCTCATGACGTATGGTCAGTTAGTTCCTACCAAAGTTTCACATAATACTAATTCATTCACACTGGGGTTTAAATGACTGATAGCTGGTTCTTTCCAGATAACAGGGGAAGCAGGAAAAAATAAATCACTGAGCATCAGGAAAGCAGAGGGGTTTGGAGAATGCAGGTTGGGAGAGAGAATAGTACAAAAAGAACCAGTAGTGAGATGCTGGAAGACAGCTGTCTGCACCATGATTTCCCCTCCGGCTGTTTTTCTTAAAGTCCATGTGAATATATCCATGAATAAGCATCAAATAGAAGCCTAGAAATGCTAAATCAAATCTCAATTTTGGCTATGATTTAAAAAAAATTACTTATCTCTTTGCTCCAATATATAATAAGCTAATTTGAGGGCAACAATTATGTCTTGGTTATTGTATTCTCACCTTCTAACATGCTAACACGTAAGTGCCTGATATGTATTTATTTAATATGTTTCCAAGGAGCTACTCTGTTCTCATTTTTCTATTATATTAATCTTTTCCACCTCCTTTGTAAGTTCTTTTTGTCCCTCTAATTATGGTGTCCCTTAGGTTCCACCCTCAGACCCTTATTTTCCCCTTCTATATACTTTAACTGTGTTCGTTCCTTCTTCAATGATCACCTTTTTCCTGATGACCAGATAGGGTAGGTTAGTAATTTAAATTGCAGGCATGGCTTTTGGAATCAAAAAACATGGCCTCAAATTCACAGTTCTCCTACGTATTAGCTATGGAACCTAGGACCTAGGCATACTTAGCTTCTTTGATCCTTAGCTTCCCCTTCCATTGAAAAGGGTAAATGATAATACCTGATTCATAGTGCTGTCCTGAGAATTAGGTGAAATAATACATATAAAGTAAATAGTACAGTATCCAGAACTTGATAAGCACTCAATAAATGTTGACTTCTTTTACTTTTTTTTAAAGCTTTAGAGATATTTTAACTCACATGACTTATATGTATACCATGGAGTACTACTCAGCTATAAGACACAATGGTGATATAGCACCTCTTGTATTTTCCTGGGTAGAGCTGGAACCCATTCTACTGAGTGAAGTATCCCAAGAATGGAAAAACAAGCTCCACACGTACTCACCATCAAATTG
>CM052457.1:93727582-93767224 GCA_028533085.1 Varecia variegata | reverse complement strand
CTTTGAATGAAAGGGAGGCAGGAAATCCTTGAGGAAAGACTCTGTGATAAAATCACTAAGACTTGTGCCCTTATCAATGGGCCTGTGCCCCAGGGAATGGAAATTATTCACATCTTTCCGGGATTACTGGACACTAGTTATAGAATAATGTTAATATCTGAGAACTCAGAACACTATTTTAGTTCTCTGGACAAATAAGGGAATTATAAACTCAGTTGATATATGAGTTTAGGAGTCCAGTGGAACTACAAACCCTCTTGTGGTTATTGTACCAGTTACTGATACATAGTTGAAATAGACATGCTCAGCAATGAGCAGAATCCCTACTTTGGCTCCCTTACTCAAAGGGTGAAGGATCATGGAAAAGCCCCTGAGTTACCTCTCTTACCAAAATTAAAAACTGCCTAGGGAAATCGAAGTGATTAATGGTACCATCAAATATTTGAATTATGTGCATTATCTTCATTTAAATCACCAGTTTGTCCTGTGTACAAGAAAAAGCCACCTTGGAGCAGAACAGTGAATTATTTTAAGCTTAATCAGGTGGTGACTCCAACTGCAGCTGCAGTTTTAGACTAGTCAATTTTCTGGAACAAATCAATATAATCTCCAGCACCTGGTATAAAACTATAGCACTGGCAAATACATTATCCCCTATCCCAATAAACAAAGACGAAAAAAAAAATAAGCTAACTTTCATTTGGTAGGTATAGCACTAAACATTTACCATCTTGCCTCAGGGGTATATTAACTCTAAAGATTTGTGTCATAATGTAATCTACAGGGACAGTGATCATTTTATCATTACACATAACATTATATTTGTTGATACTATTAATAATAATGACAGCGTAACAATAGAAACAGCTCAGCAGAATGTAGCAGCAATTATCTTAGACACTTTGGTCAGAAACATGCTTATCAGAATGTAGGATAAAACCCATGAAAATCTGGAAGTCTAAAACGTGGGTAAAGTTTATTGGGAATCCAGTGGCTTCAGTAATGATATTTCCTTCCAAATGATATGATGTTCCTTCCAAAGTAAAAGACAAGTCACTGTACCTTATTCCTCTAAACTTTAAGAAAGAGGTATGATACTTGATGGGACTTTTTACATAAACCACATTTGGGTATGCTTCTCTAAACCATGTGCCAGGTAGCCTATAAGACTTTGGATAGAGATCAAAATAATGCAAGGATCTCCAGAAATTGCAGGCTACAGTTCTGTGCAAGCAACTTTGCCACTTCGTTTATGAAAATAGTTTTTGGCTTACTGGTTGGCCCTGCTAGAGGCTCAATGCCTGACAATGAAAAAAACTTTTAAACCTATCAGTCATTACAAATTATATATGCCAATGAGTATTCCACTATCAAGTAGAAGTGGTATTGAGGGACTGCCTTAAAGAGCATATAGGATGGATGATACTGTCATGGACAACTTTGGAAAAAATAATATGCTCCAGTGCCCAAGTTGGTAGTAGTAAAAACAGACTGAGTTCTAAATACAGCATTCTAACCTGAGGTAACCACAGTGGCCTGTACTGGCAGATGGAGAATATTGGCTCTCTTCTATTACCAAGAAGATAGCAGTTTGTCCCCATGGGAATAGATAATCTGGATATGGATTTTTCTTCTTTTCACACCATACTTTTGTACAACACTATCCATGAACTTAGTGAATGCTTTATATACCATAAAGGTGTGTAAAGAATTTTGACAGTTACTCATAAAAAGAAGTACAACCATTAAGGTAAAACTCTGGGCAATTACTGTTTGTATCATGAACTCCATTTCACAGAGGTAGGTGGCTAAATGAAATTTTAGAGTTTCCTATGGAAAACTCAGTATTTATGGGTATTATCCAAAGGGAGGGAATTCAGTATATTGAAAAGATATCTGCACTCCCATGTTTACCATTTGGGTACCTTGAAAGGCAATAACCAATGTGTGTGTGTATGTGTGTGTGTGTGTGTGTAGTGTTGTTTCTCCTATGGTCACAGTTGCTCTTTCCTTTGTCTGTCTGGCTGTGTCATTAAATCTTTGTGTCAACTCTAACTTCTTGCCTAATGAAGAAATGACCTTAGATGCCACTGATTTATGGCTATAGATAAATCATTTGGCCTGATGGTCAGGCATTTGATAATAATCATATTTATATTTTGGTGAAATCTGGAGAAGTGTAAAATATCATCTTCATAGTAACATAACATCTGAAAATGTCACTGGAAATTGCAATCTCCCCACTCTAAACCCCCAACACCTCTATCCTCCTATCCCTCTTTTTTCCTTTACTTTTCTCCATAGTATTTTATCACCTT
The DNA here is from genome assembly GCA_028533085.1 of Varecia variegata. Lineage (NCBI taxonomy): Eukaryota > Metazoa > Chordata > Mammalia > Primates > Lemuridae > Varecia > Varecia variegata. The sequence goes on along the minus strand of CM052457.1, from coordinate 93,764,906 downwards.
CCTAAATACTACATAGTTGTTTTTTCTATTTACTGCCTGTTTCATCAAATAGGAACATAGTATAATTTTTTCTGTCTTGTTCACTGATGTACTTCCTAGCACCTAGCACAGTACCTGACATGTGGAAAACATTCAAAAAATATTTGTTTGAATTAATGAGGAGAAACATGATTTCTGCTACATAAGTGCTGCAAGGGAGAAGTATGTTTGGTACACAGTTAATAGAAGATCACAGAAATTCCATATAGATAGGACCACTAATGATAGATTTCTTAGGAACAAAAATTTGGCTTGCCCTTGTAAAGAACTTCAACCAGCTTTTCTTCTGGGTGAAGAAAAAGAGAACATGGAAACAGTAAGAAAGGAAGGCAATTATAAATGTATTTTTGACCAGTTGTAGAAATAAGGGCTATAGTAGCCATATGATGTGTTATTTTTTTTAAATTTACAATTTAGTCCACAGGTTTCAGAATTTTTCTAAAAAAATGTTACTAACCTAGAGAACAAATGATCAACACTCAGAGATCCTGGACTTAAAAGTGGTAATACTTTTAGGTCTCTCCCTTGAGATAAAGAGTGAATGTGTGTGTGTTTGTGGGATACTTACATTATACTAAATAGAACCATATTATTGTTGATTGAAAGAAGAAGAATGTAGAAGGGTATATGCTATTTCCAGAAACAGCCAAGGAGGGTGGCCTATACTGGGCTATAGTGAATATGTGTGATTCTTAGCAGCTTAATATCCTTCTTACATCTGAGAGTTGACCACACTGTAAGTCCCACCTTCCCAAGGTAACATATAGGATATTCCCTTCCTCAGTCTCCTTTGCAGCTAAAATGCAGACATGTAAACTAAGTTCCACCAATCAGATATACAATTGCAAGATTTGTAAATGAGCAATGTGTGGAAATAGGCTCTGGTGGGCATCTATTTTTCTGGCTTGGGTGGTAGCACAGGTGGTCACTCAAGCTATTCTTTATCAGGCCAATTTTGCAATGTAATTTTGCATACTGCTTTAAGAAGCTTAAGCTTCAACCTCTTTCTCCAGCTCTCCCAGTGATTCTGTAAATTATCTAATATCTTTTAATAAAAAACACAATCTGCTAAAATTAGCTAAAATAGACTGTTCTTTGCAACTAAGATCACTAACTGATACATTTATTCACATGTGGGATTATTTTCTCTTTGTGTTTCTGTCAGTTTTTCCTGTATATGTTTCAAATCTATGATGTTAGTACCTAAAGTTCATGGAAGCTATACCTTACTGGTAGATTATACCTTTTAGCAATTTAAATAATTCCTTCTTTATATCTAATAACGTATTCTCTCTTGAAAGTAATTTGAAATTAACTATGGCTACACCTGATTTGATTTTGTCTCCTACATCTTATTACATTCTCTTATTTCTACTTTCTGTGTTACTTTGTTTTTAGACTTCTTGTCATATTGAATCTTTCAAAATCCAAAATAAGTGTATGTCTTTATGAAGCAATTTAACTCTTTCATATATAGTATGATTAGTACCAAATGTTGTCTTATCCCTGCCTGTTATTTTTTCTGTTTACCATGGTTTCTTTCTTAAACATTGATGTTTTTTGCTCTCCCCATATATTGTTAGATGATTAATGGTTTATTCTATTTTTTCACATTGCAATTTTGTTAATATTCTCAAGCTTTTAAATAAACATAACTATCATTTTATATAGCAGGAACTGGCAAACTATGGCCTACTGTGTCAAATGTATCCTGTAATCTTTTTTTACTTCCTGCGTACTAAAAATAGTTTTTACACTTTAAAATGGTATAATGTGGGTATTTTATATAAGTTATGAATAAGTACCTAAAAATATCTTCAGTTTTGACTCTTGGCCTCCAAAACCCAAAACATTTACTATCTGACTCTTTAAGAAAAAATTTGCTGACCTTTGATGTAAACACTACTCATAGTTTCCCACTAAATAAGGTAAGAACTTTGTCTCACTTTCTCTTCTTTCTTCCTTTCTCCTAATTCATTCAACAAATGTATATGGAGTACCGAGTATATGGCATGAAATGTTCTGGATTTGGGGAATAGAATAGTATTTAAAAATCTGAGATTTTAATTATAGATGGATACTAATTTTATTTTACTTTAGAAATAATCCATATTTAAAGACTTGTTTCACTAATATTATTGATAATTTCTACTTCATGTAACCTATGTCATCTTTTAAAGACTTATTTTTCACTTTGCTGGCATTAATTCTTGGGAAATTTTTCAAATATAGTAGGAGGAAACATTTCTGTTTCCTTACATGTTTGAAACGTGTTTGTTTCCCTGTAATCCTGAGCATTTGTGTTGTTGAGTGTGTTTCTCTTTCTTTTGTAAATAGAATCTTTTCTTAGAAATTTTTAGAATTTTCATTCTTGTAGTTCTAAAAATTTACCACATATACTTATTTAAACATATTCTTCAATCTGAATGTATACTTTTTAGTAACAAAAATTTATTCCATTATCAATAAGATTATTTCTTTCACTCCATTTTTCTTTGTTCTCATCCCCTGAATCTATTAGACAGATTTTAGGCTATCTGGTTGAATTTCTAAATGCTCCTAAATTTTTCTCTTGCCTTTTCTATCTCTTTGCTTTGGAATAAAATAACAAACAAGGCAGTCATAATCCCTGTCCTCATGGAGCTTCTGTCTGGTCCCTATAAAGAACACAGATAAAGACAATAAATAAAGTGTAGTAAGACATTTAAGTAAACAAACAAGGTGGTGTGATAATCTTAAAATGTGATAGATAAGGTGAGCTCTAAAGAATGAGAAGGAGACAGCCATGTATGAGGGATGGGGAGTCTGCATGTGTAAAGACAAGTACTTGATGTGCTCAAAGAACTGTATGAAAGAGTCTGCTGAATTGTAGAAAGCAAAGAGGAAAGTGGGGCAAGTTGAAGTTGGAACTATTGGCAGGGAGCAGATTATTCAGGGCCTTGTACACTGTGGTAAACAGTTTGGGTTTTATTCTAAAGTGCAACTTGAGGGCATTGAAGGGTTAACTTATTTCAAAGATCGCTCAGGCTTCTAGCACAGAATAGTTTAAAAGAGTAGAAGAGTAAAAGTATAAGAGAAGAAAATAATAAAAAATTCAAAGTGATTAGAGAACATCCTGAGAATTGGTCTTTCTGGAAAATAACAAATAAAAAGTATAAGCGTAATTTCCATTTTCATATCAGCTGCTTTACTGGCCACCAGGATGGTTTTGTCAATTTCTACTCTTACCAAAGTTCATCAGTTCCATTTTCTACAAAGTTTACTAGCATTGTTAGTGCCAATATAAATTTTTTGATAAAATGATAGATGGAAAATTACATCTTATTTTTTAATATGCATTCATATAATAGAGACAGTAAAGACCTTTTCCCATTTTTATTGGCCCTTTGAATTTCTTCTTTGGTTAGATGACTATTTGTACCCTTTGTCTCTAGAGATGTTTGACCTTTTATTATCAGTTTATAGCACTTCATAATATTAAGGATATCACTCCTTTATCTGCCATATATTTAGCAAATATTTCCCAATATTCTTCTCTTTACCTTCATTTATGGTGGATTTTGAAATAAGGACTTCTGTTGTTTTTCATTTTGTTCCTGTGTCCTTTCTGAATGTGGATAATTCTTTCAATTTTCTCTTCTATGGTTTCTGGTTTTGGAATACTTGCAAACTTGCTCCTCACCACAAATTCATTAAAATAGTCACTCTTAAGTGTTCACCTAGAACATTTCTGGTTTTGCTTAGATTTAATCTATCTAGTATTTATTTTGTTGTAAGGAGTGAGATACAGATATACTTTATTGTTCTCAAAATGGATAACCAGTTGTTTCCAACATAATTTATTATATACTTTCTGTACTGTCCTTACCTTAATAGAAATACTTCTACAGCAGCATTTTCCAGTGTGTTCTGAGAAATATTAGAGGACTAGACATCAGTATGTCTTTCAAGAAGAAATATTTTCATAGTTAAAAACATTTGGAAAACACAGAATAACTAAATGAACTTTTTAAATATTGGATTTATCAGAGAATTTATAATGTTACTATTCTTTGTATATCTCCAAAGTCCATAGTTTATTACAGACACCTATTTTCACTTAGCCTCTCAAAGGGCAAGAAATTTATAGAAATTATTCTGAGAAAAACACTCCTTTAGAGATTTATTTTGAGGACATGTGGTTGTTGTTATTGTTGTGGGATGTAGATAGTTACAACTTTACAGAAAAAATACAGTTTATTTGATTTTATGTGAAAAACTGATGTTTCATTTTTAGCATTCATTAAAATAATCACATAGTTTTATTCTTTTGACCCTATTAATATTATGAAACAGGTGTTTTTTAATTTCAAAAAATTATGGGGGTACAAATGGTTACATGTATCAATTTTGTTATGCTTGAGTCAGGGTTATAAGTGTGCCCATCACACAGATAGTGTTTATTATACCTGTTAGGTAGGTTTTCTCCCATATCCACCTCTGCCCTGCTTAATTTTCGCAGAGTTTTACTTTCCTCTGTGCACACGTGTGCTCGTCCGTCCGTTAGTTCCAATTTAATAGCAAGTACATGTGGTGGTGGTTTTTCCATTTTTAAGATATTTCACTTAGGATGATGGTCCCCAGTTGCAACTAAATTGTTGCAAAAGGCCTTAAATCATTATTCATGGCTATGTAATATTCCATAATATAGGTATACAATATTTGTTAATCCACTCATGAATTAATGGGACCTTGGGTTGATCCCAAATCTTTGCAATTGTGAATTGTTAGGCAATAAATATTCCAGTACAGTGTCTTTTTGATAAAATGACTTCTTTTCCTTTGGATAAATACCCAGTAGTCGGATTGCTGGATTGAATAGTAGGTCAACTTTTAGTTCTTTGAATAATTTCCATACTTTTTCCATAGGGGTTGTATTAATTTGTTGAGGGCTTTTATCGTGAAAGGGTGCTGGATTTTGTTGAATGCTTTGTCGGCATCTATTAAGATGATCATATGGTCTTTGTTTTTTGCTTCTGCTTATGTGGTAAATCACATTTATTGATTTTCATATGTTGTACCATCCTTACATCCCTGGGGTGAAGCCCACTTGATCATGGTGGATGATTTTTTTGATGCATTCCTGAATTTGGTTTGCTAGTATTTTACTGAGGATTTTTGCCTCTATATTCGTAAGGGATATTGGTTTGTACTTTTCCATTTTTGTTGTGTCTTTTCCTGGCTTTAGTATCAAGGTGACACTGGCTTTGTAGAATGACTTGGGAAGCTTCCCTCCTTCTCAATATTATGGATATTGATGCAGTATGGATATCAGCTCTTCTTTGTAGGTCTGGTAAAATTCAGCTATGCCACCTTGTCTGGGCTTTTTTTTTTTTTGTTGGAAGATTTTTTTTTATTACTGCTTCAATCTCATTGCTTGTTGTAGGTCTGTTCAGGAGTTCTATTTCTTCCTAATTGAGTCTCAGTAGGATGTGTGTTTCCAGGAATTTGTCCATTTCCTCTATGTTTTTGAATTTATGTGCATAGAGATTTTCACAGTTTTCACAGATAATATTATATATTTCTGTGGTATCAGTTGTAGTATCTCCTTTTTCATTTCTGATTGAGCTTATTTGGGTCCTTTCTCTTCTATTCCTGGTTAATCTAGCAAGAGAGCTATCAAATTTGTTTATATTTTCAAATAACCAATTTTTTGTTTCATTGATCCTTTGTATTGTTTTCCATTTCATTTAGTTCTGCTCTGACCTAGTTAATTTTTTTTTTGCTGTCTTTGGGATTGGTTTGCTTTTCCTTTTCTAGTTACTTGAGATATGTCATTACATGGTTAATTTGTGATCTTTCTGTCTTTTTGACATAAGCATTTAAGGCTATGAATTTTCCCCATAGGACTGTTTTTGTTGAATCCCATAGATTTAGGTATCTTGTGTCCCCTTTGTCATTTGCTTTTGTGACACTCCATCTCAGAACCCAGGCACCATGCTATGGAGAATCCTAAGCTGCATAGAGTGGCCATATGTAGGCACTTCTCTTAACATTCCAAACTGAGCTCCAAATGGATAGTTAGCATCAACTGCCATACATGTAACTGAGCTGTATTTCCAAGAGTGACTCAAGCTTTCAGATGACTCAAACTCCAGCCATCATTAATTGTAAACACATATGAGAAGCTCAAGTGAGTACTGCTCTGCTGATAAAAATTGACCTATGGAAACGTGAAATAAAATAAATTTTAAGGCACTAAATTTAGAAGTGGTTGGTTATTTGGTAACTGATAACCAGATTTCCACATAAACTGTGCATGTAGGTATATTTACATGTAGATAAATATGACATGCTTGTGTGGAGGGTAAACAACTGGATTGTTGGCTACATCTAGCTCTGCAACTTGTTTTTTACATTGATGATATGTCATAGACATATTTCCAAGTTGTTTTCACATGGCCTTCTCCTGTGTCTCCATCTGTGTGTTCTCCTTTTCCGTCCCTTATGAAGACACTGGCGAGCCTGCTGTCATCCAGAATAATCTCATCTCAAGATCCTTACCTTAATTATATCTGCAAAGACTTATTAAAAATAATGTCACTTGCTGAGATTCCAGTGGACATATTTGGGGGGCACTGTTCTAACCACTACAAATAGTGATTATTTAAAATATTTTTTTCATGTTGTAAATAATATTTTGAAATTTGTAAAGAGATATCTGCTTCATATATTTTATTTTTTTTCTTTTAGATTTAAATAGGAAAACAAGTCCAGCATCAGGGATACTTTCAAACTAGTCCCCCACCTACTCTGCTTTACAGATGCTGGGAAAGCACATGATCCAGTTGAACCTCTCTGAAGTGGCAAATACAACAGAATATTTACTTTCTAAAAGAAAATATACACACCTTTATTAGTCCAAGATGCTTCCATCTACATGGCTCTGAATAAAAAGACAAAAGGGCTATACCCTCACATCTTTCACAAATATTGGAGGGTGAATATCACTCTGTATCAGCACTGAACTTTGATATCCTCTGAGTGCTGTGGTTATGCCCATTGATGGACAAGACAGACTACAATGATATCCACTATTTTGAATGTATCATAAATTCCTATTATCCTTTAGTTCTCCCTTGCCCAAGCATCTTGAAATCAATGGCATTAAAATGGCACTCCAAAGCACAACTAATTTCTGTGTTACACACTCACATTAAATCTCATTCAGGCAAGTAGTAGCAGGTGAAATTTAAAAACAAAATACAAAAACAACAAAAATGAAAAACAAAAACAGCCAACCTATCTCACAGATTTCTAGTTCTAATGCCATTATTTTCTAAAAGGCCTATAACATATATAATTAGTTTTTGTTTGCTTATAGTTACCCTACTCTGCCTTAATTACCAAAAATTGAAAACAACATTTCTATTAAACATTGTCTCAAATTCAATAGATGCACAAACAGTGAAGCCTAAAATAAAGAGTAATAGATGAGAAATTTTGACATAATTAAATGTGAAGAATCTCATCTCAGAAAATAGCTTTATTTTAACATACACAAATTTAATAGCACAGGGTATTTTGAATTGCAAAAAGCAATCATTGTTATTTTGTCAACATACTGTAACTTTTTTTCCTTTGGGTGATTTTTTTTCATTTATTTCTTGGTCTATATGATATAATTTGATTCAGAAAGCTGATTCCAGTTCACTGTCAATAGGTAATGGCCTTAGCTGTGTTACAGCCATAATCCAGACAAAAAGTACAATGTTCATAAAAGGGGCAAAAGAAAGTTATAAAAGGCAAACAATATAAAAATATAAAATTGGTGACATGTTTTGGAAAGGGGACATAGATAGGAATACACACACAGGAAAATGAAATCAGTAGAGAATTAACCAATGGCAAGTTTCCTCGCCAAAGCAGGCTGGGAATTTTGGCCAATACCAAAATTGTAAAGAGTTGAGTTTCCACACACAGGTTGAGGCTTACTATCTTAACACATTTTAGAATTACTCATTGGATACCTGGCAAGTATCTAATTTAGTTCAAGGTAAGTCCAATTATAGAGGCCTTCTAGTCTATATAACTTCAAGCAGGTTAAGGCTCAGATTTTATAACCAATGATAACATTTTAAAAAATAAATACTTTTTACACTTCTGCTATACAATATTGATTACAGGTGATATAAAAGAATTTCAAATCCAAAGTTCAAACATATTCATTTTTCTTTCCTGGATAAATTCCAAAAGAGTATTCTTATTTGAAAGACCAAGAATTATTCTCAAATTAAACATTCTTAGATGTTAGTAAAAGAAACAGATTTTTTGGAATATGTCAAATTACTCTTATCTCAATGCAGGATAAGGTAAAGAAATTTGGATTCTAACATTGCATTGGTTCTAACTTCATTTCAAATTGAACTTAGATGTTACACCTCAAGCTACACAAGACATACACCACTCTAACATCTGATAATTTCAGGTTATAGATATGGTAAAGACAAATGTACCATGCTGAACACTCAGTAAATGTCATAGTACTTGGTTTTTTTGTCTTTGTTGTTTAGTTGTGTTTGTTGTATCCCTCACCATAAAAAGTAAAAAAAAAAAGAGAAGAAAAGAAGTTAACTGCATGCAAGGGAGGCAAGAACTCAGAAGGAGGTCATAGCAGAAATAAATATTTAAAAACATGTTTTGTCAAAATATGTTAGTCATTTTGGCATAGACTCCACAACACAGAGTACTAACCACTATATGATCACGGTGGCATAGACACCAAAGAATATCACCTTGCATGTCTATAATTTTCAAAGTGTATTTACCTATATTGTATAATGCATCCTTATAACAAATCTTAAGATAGCCAGGAGACACCAGAAAGACACAAGTAGACTCATGTAAGTTTTTAAAAACAGGGCCATGTTCCATTGTTCTGACTACATTTCAGTTGCATACATTTTTGTCACATTTGCATACACATAGGTTGTTTTAAAATAAATTATACTGATAGAAGGTGTGGCTATCTGGCTTGTACATTTATCCCACAAGATATACATGACAGAGTCAGACCACAAATAAAAATATCTGAATTCTCCTAGGCTGTCTGTTCTGACCAGGTCTGGTAAAATAATTTTAAAACATTTTTCCCCTTTCAGGTTTGTTTCTACAGAGCTCAATATGAAAAAACTAGAAGAAGATATTGATTAGACTCCTGTGAGAATTACACTGTGCACAGTCTAGGTGCACAAATGAGACAATACATTTTATCTCATCCCAAACTCCAAAGGCAGTTTCATCATTATTATTTTCCAAACAATTTATGTTTCTCTTTCTGTCAAGGCAGTCGCAGGGAACATTTGGTCAGTAATGATTGATCCTTATAACACAGCCAGACAGTGGACTCATGAAAACAGCCAGAAATAAGGATTACACTTAAATGCTGAGAAAGCATGGGCACTTTACTGAAGGATAGCATTGGTAAACAAAATCCCATTTTCCCTCTATCTGGAACACAAGTTTTAGCTTGGATGCCACATTTTTTTTTCCTAGGAAGTCTTTACAGATCTTCCCACCCCTCTTTTTTCTCTATGTCTTTGGGGACTTCCACTATGCTTCCAGGCTACCTTCTGTTTTTTTTCTATAGTAGTAATTACTATTATTCATAGGAATTGTTCCCAAGGTATTAAATAGAAACTCTGCATAAAGGTGGCTATGTCTGTCTTATTCACTATTGTGCCTCTATCATTTAATAGTTTTTGACCTATATGAAGCATTCAATAAGTATCACAGGAATGAATAGAGAAATGACTGAACAAATATGATCTCCAATATTTTTAAGAAAATAGCTTCATTATTTTTTCCAAATGAGAGCCTCCTTCAAACCAGTATTATGTGCTAAACATAATTCAGCTTTATCCAGGGATGAACAAAGAATGGAATTGGCATTTGTTTAGTACCACCTATACGCCAAGCACAGTGTGAGTCCTTTTACTGGAGAAATTTAATTTATCCTAATCATTATACCACCTCTGCTAAGTAATTTTTATTAGTTTATAGATGGAAAACGAACTGAAAAATACAATAAGATTTGTGTATTTTACCTGGTTCACTTGATATTTTTCTACCTGTGCAATGAAAATGGCAGTAATTGGATTCAGTTGTCTTCCAAAAATGAAGGGAGAACCAGGCATGGTGCCTTACACCTGGAATCCCAGCACTTTGGGAGGCTGAGGTGGGAGGATTTCTTGAGGCTAGGTGTTTGAGACCACCCTGGACAACGTAGTGAGAAGCTATCTCTACAAAAAAAATTAAAAAAAAATTAGCTGGTGTAGTGGCATGCACCCACAGTCACAGCTGAGGCAGGCGGATTGCTTTGAGAGCAAGAGTTTGAGGTTGCAGTGAGCTGTGATAACCCCACTGCACTATAGCCTGGGCAGCAGCAGAGTAAGAAATTGTCTAAAAAAAAGTTAGGGGAGACACATTAGAAAAAGAATACATCAATATAATAATAATAATGGTGCCAGGCATCCTGCTAAGCACCTTAGATGCATTATTTACATGCAGTTCTCAAAATGGCCTTGTGAAAATATTAGCCTCATTTTATAGGTGAAGAAAGTAAGGCTCAGAGAATTTTAAGTAACATGCCTAAAATCACACAGCTAGCAAGTAAATGGTGAATCTAAGATTCAAACCCAGGTCAGTCTGATTCTAAAGCCTAAACTAGAACCTACCCTATAAATCTACAGCCTTTAAAAGTAATCATTAACATTCCTGCTATCTAGACATCATAAATCTTTTAAAAACAGCTTTATTGAGATTTAATTTAAATACCATACAATTCATACGTGGTATGTAAATTAAACCGAATGGTTTTAAATATATTCACAGGGTTGTTGTAATCATCATTACAATCTAATTTTAGAACATTTTTGTTTCCCCCAAAAGAAACCCCATTTCCACTATCAGGTCTAAACATCTTTTAATCTTATTTTGTAACAAATCATTGGGCCATCACTGATACTGCAAATAAATGACTTTGTATTATTTATGGTATATGTTGGGAAGAATGATATTTGGATAAATATTTTATGTGCCTTACTGCTCTATTGCCACCTGTCCTGGGTATATATCATAAGCCTCTTGTTACTCTCCTTGAGGAAGAATAATGGTGGGACAGTAAATCCATCTTACCAAACCAAATTCAATGGCACATTGAAAAATTATTCATCATGACCAGGTGGGCTTTATCCCAGAGATGCAAGGATGGTTCAACATATGCAAATCTCTAATTGCAATTCACCACATAAATAAAGCAAGAACAAAGACCATATGATTCTCTCAATAGATGCAGAAAAAGTATTTGACAAAATCCAGCACACTGGTATTATAAAAGCTCTTAACAAAATAGGCATAGATGGGACATATCTTAAAATTATTAAAGCCATATATGATAAACCCACAGCCAATATTATACTGAATGGGGAAAAATTGAAAGAATTCCCAGTTAGAACTGGAACCAGACAAGGTTACCCACTATCTCCACTTCTATTCAACATAGTGCTGGTAGTCCTTGCCAGAGCAATCAGACAAGAGAGGGGAATTAAGGGTGTCCAAATGGGGGCAGAAGAGGTCAAAATCTCACTCTTTGCTGACATGATATTATATCTAGAAAATCCAAGGATTCAACCAAGAAACTCCTGGAATTGATAAATGAATTCAGTAAAGTCTCAGGTTACAAAATCAATGCACACAAATTAGTGGCATTCATATACTCCAATAACAGCCAAGCCAAAATTCAAATCAAAATTCAAATCACAGTAGCATCAGAGAAAATTAAATATTTAGGAATATATTTAACAAAGGAGGTAAGAGACCTATAGGGAGAACTACATATTCCTACACTTCCTTAAACAACTCCTAGTATAACACATGCTGCTGGGTAAATGATGCTGACCTAGAGTAACATGTTAAAGGAAGAGTGAGAAAAGCTTTTATCCCATCTCAAATTATGGCCCATGTTTTCTCAGCACATAAGGATATAACAAGCTCTCTTAATTTCTAAGAGTTAATGGAATACTAGAAAAGAATGTTTTGATGAAAGTTTGAGGCAGGGGAAGTGTAGAGGGGATGGATTAATGAATCCATTCAAAACACAGATTACTGCATGAAAAAGGAGAAGACCTTTGGGCAATTGAGGAGCAGGTTCTAGGTTCTGGGCATATGAAAAGTGAAAAGAAGTGAAGGGGTAGTGAGATAGTACCAAAGAGAAACTTTGATGACTTGACAATTGTTCTTTGATCTAGCACTGGACAGAACTATCAGCTATGAAAACTAATTTCCCTTCACTTTATTGATGTAGGTGGTGCTCAAACCACATTTTTGGAAACACTGATCTAGAGGTGTCATCTAGGGAAAGTCACATTCTCATTTTTTTCTCTGCCTTCATTTAATTGGAGCAAACAAGATTGATACTGTGGTGCAATTAAATAAGTACTACTTATTGTTTATTACATACATAGGAGCTGCAAAAGCACACAAATAGTAGAACAGAACCTGCAAGGGAATTGCTTATTCATCAAATGGTGCCTGCTGTCTCAATGTTATTACTGCCAAACCTGCTTAGTTTATAAGCACAGTCCTTGGAACAATGTTGATAAATTTGCTTCAGTATTTTCACTTTAACATTATATGCTTCCCCAACCCTTCAAAGTACTGAGAATCTTCATAAGGAACCATGGGCCTGAAGTTATAAAATTCTGGCAATAGCCCATTAAAAGGAAAGAGAGTAACAAGTTTTTCATTAACTAAAATCAATACTTCACACCACTGCAATTTGCCATTGTTGCAAAAACATATTGCATTCCAATCAGAGACAGTATAAAATGTTGTAAGTTCTACAAAGTCACAGAGGTAACCAAAATTAGAGTAGTAAACTAGTCAGTGGTGTGAAATCAATAGAATTATCAAGCTCCAAATCCTATGTAGAGGTCTTTATAGCAAAAGTATATGATATACAAGGAGAATGTATAACACCAGTCAATAATGACCACTCTTAATCTGACAATAGAAGTTTTAAAATGTATTCTATTTTCTGTTTGATACGAAGCAAAGTTAATTGTGTTTATTTCAGAGAAAACTATTGTGTTTGTTCTTTTCTAGCACAAGAAGTCTCTGTAATAGACCATTGTGAGAGATGAAAGATCTCTCCCTAGAACCTGCTTTTGTTATATCATTCTCTTTCCAAAGGGCTTTCTTCTCCTCCTCCTGAAAAGTGCTGAAAGTCATCCTGAAAAAAAAAAAAGACAATTTGCACAGGGGCTTTTGAAAACAACATGAAAGTAGACTTGGATATATGTGAAAAATACCACTGACCATCTTCCACTGTCCCATTTCTCTGTAGTGCTTTCCAAAAGTAAAAAATCTGGTTTTAGGGATCTTACCTCTTAGTGACATTGTCTAATACCACATCTCACAAATGATTGACATGATTTTATAATAATTACAATATTTTGAGAAATTACCATTTTTCCAGACACCATGCTTATTGCTGTACATTTATCTCATTACTTCCCCAATATGTCAGCCATTTTTTGGGTGAGGAAACCAAGATTTACAGAGGCTAAATAAAATCCCCCAAGATTATGTAATCACAGAGTTAAAAAAAAGTGTATGTGTGTATGTATACACACACATTAATTATAGATGTCTTTGTTTATTTTTCCAAACAAAGGGAAGCCCCTTGCACTTACCTCCTGGGTTCTGGGGTACAGAATGATATGAATTTTATAGCAGGGGAATCTACTGATTCCAGGCAATGCCATCCGTACAGCTGCATGCTTATTGTCATGTATACAACAGATAAACAATAAGAAGGATATTAGGAATTCAAACCAAAGCACAATTATGATTTAGTTTTCTTTTGGTTTAAATAATATTTTCATGCTTTGGTATTGTTCAAATACAATAGTTTTTGCAAATATGTATGCCTGGCTGTAGTCAGAACTGGTCCAACTGGGCTTTTTTGTTTGTTTGTTTATTTATTGTATGTTTTGCTTTTTAAAAATTTTAAATTATTATAGGATAGTAAATTAATACAGTATTTCAAAGTGGTTTGGTGTTCCGTAAATGAACCAGATTCTTGGTTCAGTTTGCTTTAAATCCAAATCTGTATTATCAGTTTTATAGATATGTGGCTATTAGCACCAGGATTGAGATGAGGTGAATGAGGTGTCTAAGGTGTAAAATTTAAGGAGGCATTCATTTATGGAGCCAGAGCTCTGAGAATGAGTGCCTCCTAAAAATCTGTGCTCTATGCATGTAACTCATTGCTGTTTGTCACCCTATTCCTTGCCCTACAACTAACTAGGTAATTACAGCTTAAGTTTCTTGATGACTGTTAGTCTTACATCAAAGGGATATAATCCCAGTTGTTTAGTGTGCTCAGATAAGCATTACACCTGTTGATGTTTCCTCTAATTCATCAAAGATAAAAATGTGCTTTCAATATTGATGTATCAGAAATGGGTTTTCACAGAGACATTTATATTCTATTCATTTAGTCCTCCCAAATCTAAAAGAAGGCTGATACAAGAAGTCATGTATTTAGCTGTCTCTGCAACAGACTTTTCCCCCTCATATGACAACCAATAAATAAATGTTGGCTGAAGGAAATCTGTAACCTTAGCTTCATGAACAATTAATACCATGTTCCCACCAATTAAAATAAATAATTAGCTCAAACTGGTCTCAGATATGTCCCAGGAGATGAACAATCTCCAACATAATAACATCAGTAGAATTTGATAGTGTTTAGAAATTTCTGCTTATCAGAGCAGAATTAAATCACAAGGTAACTGAATTACAGAGCTCCTTACTCTATCAGAAAAGTTTCCCACATGATCATTGTGAAGGTCAGCAGTGCTATGTTAAAGGTGCCTAAAATTCATTGATGGTGAATCTGGTTTCCAGTTCAATCATTTTGATTTCACTGAATACAGGTATCAAAACTACCTACAGAAATCAATTGCAGGACATGAAATTGGGAAATAGTATAAAGCATCTTTAACATTTCTGGGATGTCCATTTATGAACTTATCTTAAAAGGCTGAGCATAAGGAGTAAAAGACTCCTTAAAATGTATATATTTAGCTCACCTACATAGTACTAGTAAATAGAAAATATATCTCATTACTAAGCAAGCCCAAATATGCATCTTTTTGCACTTGGGCATGTAGTGGCATATGATCAAGAAGTTATGTGCCTGAGATTTTCTAATATGTTTTAATGTAAATTGGAATAAAAGAGCACAAACAAAATTCATGTCAAGATCTCTTTAGGGGTTATTGAAGCCATTCAAATGGTGGGATAAATTTTAAAATACAAAAAAATATACAATAAATTTCAAGTTGTAGAAAACAGTGTTTTAGATAAAAAGCCTATTCTTTTAATTTTATATGCTTAAACCTGCACAATATGTCCTTCTGCCATATTAAAGTCAAATGAACATTATTAGATCTTTCTTTAAAGCTCAAAAATTTTTCTAAATTTCAGAATCACCTGAAAACAATTTTTTCCACATTACCCATCTTATAGGGGGAAATGGAGATGACATGATGTTTTAGAGTGAAAATATAAATCCAGTATGTTTAATTTTCATAAAATTAAATAAAACTTTCCTATGAGGTTTTCTTGTCATTTCTTCTAAAACTAAAAGGAATTTCAAAATAAAAGTTGCTTCAGAATTGTACTGAGGTTAGCATTAAAGTTTTTAGATAATTAATTTAGTGTATTCATGTTAGCAGGAAGTCTTGAGTAAATAACCTCAACCGTAATTATGTAATTGCCCCCTTTCAATTTTCTATGTGCTTTTCTAGGAGATCAGAAAGTTACTTTCCTTTATAGAAAGTAAAGTAGTGAGGGTAAGTATCAATTTTAGAACACAATAATATTAGAATTAGAAGGGTTCCTAAAGATTATCCAGACCAATGGCCTCATTTTACTAGAGGAAACTTGAGACCAGAGAGGGAAAATGATAGAAGTAGCTAGGACTGATTGTTGTGTGATCATGTATATTAAATCCCACATTCAGAAAAGAAAAACAAACATGAAGACCACTGAAATAAACAAAAATAGCATTTTCTCTGCTTAATTCTTGAAGGCAGTGTTGACAATTAGTCATTTCTTACTTAAATGTTTTGTATTAATAAAATTCACCAATGAATCCACCTGGGACTAGTATTTCCTCATAGGTTATTAATTATTGATTCAATTATTCAATTACTTTAATAGTTATAGGCCTATTCAGATTATATTTCTCCTTGTGTGAGTTTTGGCATTTTCATTCTCTTAACAGTGTCATTCAGAGAGAAATTTTTGCCTTTTTAAAGAAATTGATCCATTTCATCTGAGTTATTAAACTTATGGGCAAAGAGTTGTTCATATTGTTTTATCATCCTTTCAATGTTCATGGGACCAGTAGTGATGCTGTCTCTTTAATTTCTGAGGTTAGTAATTTGTGCTTTTCTCGTTTTTATTGGCTTGACTATTTTATCAATTTTATTGATAGTTTCAATCACCTTTTGGTTTCATTGATGTTCTCTACTGACTTCACTGATATTTGCTCTAATTTTTATGAATTCTTCTCTTCTGCTTGATTTTGGTTTACATTACTCTTTTTCTCTAGTTCCCTCAAGTGTAAGCTTAGATTACAAATTTTTGATCTTATTATTTTCTAATATATGAGTTCAAGGCTATATATTTCCCTCTAAGCACTGCTTTTATTGCACTTCATACATTTTATGAGTTATATTTTCATTTTCATTTAATCCAAAGTAGTTTTAAATTTTTCTTGAGACTTTTGTTTGACCTGTGTATTATTTAAAAGTGTGTAATTAAATCTACAAATACTTTGGTGTTTTACAACTACCTCTTTGTTATTGATTTCTAATTAAATTTCATTTTGTTCTGAGAGGATATATGGATGATTTTCATTTTTTAAAATTTTAAGATATGTTTTATGGTTCAGAATAAGTTCTATCTTGGTGAATATTCTATGTGAGTTTGAAAAGAATGTGTATTCTACTGTTGTTGGATAAAGTGTTCTATAAATATCAATTAGACCCAATCGATTCATAGTTCTGTTCAGTTTAACTATATCCTTACTGATTTTCTACCTACTAGATCTGTCAATTACAGATTGAATGCTGAAGTCTCCGACTATAGTGGATTAGTATGTTTCTCCTGGAGGTCCTATTGTGCTTTGACGCACATACTTTGACACTCTATAGTTTATATATATATATATATATATATATATATAAATATATATATATATATTTTATTTCAGCATATTATGGGGATACATAAGTTTAGGTTACGTATATTGCCCTTGACCCCCCATCCCCCCAAGTCAGAGCTTCAAGCATGGCCATCCCCCAGACAGTGCGCATCACACTCATTATGTATGTATACACCCATCTTCTCCCCTCCCACATCTGCCTGACACCCGATTAATGTTAGTCCTAAATGTGCTCTTAGGTGTTGATCAGTGAAACCAATTTGCTGGTGAGTACATGTGGTGCTTATTTTTCCATTCCTGGAATACTTCAGTTAGTAGAATGGGTTCCAACTCTATCCAGGAGAACATATAAGAGATTCTATATCGCAATTATTTCTTATAGCTGAGTAATACTCCATGGTATACATATACCACATTTTATTAATCCACTCATGTATTGACGGGCACTTGGGTTGTTTCCACATCTTTGCGATTGTGAATTGTGAATTGTGCTGCTATAAACATTCGGGTGCAGGTGTCTTTTTTATACAATGTCTTTTGTTCTTTTGGGTAGATGCCTAATAATGGGATTGCTGGATCAAATGGTAGGTCTACTTGAATCTGTTTAAGGTATCTCCATATTGCTTTCCACAGGGGTTGCACTAGTCTGCAATCCCACCAGCAGTGTATGAGTGTTCCTGTCTTTCCGCATCCACGCCAACATTTATTGTTTCAGGAGTTTTTGATAAAGGCCATTCTCACTGGAGTTAAGTGATATCTCATTGTGGTTTTGATTTGCATTTCCCTGATGATTAGAGATGTTGAGCATTTTTTCATATGTTTGTTGGCCATTCTTCTGTCTTCTTTTGAAAAATTTCTATTCATGAACTTTGCCCATTTTTTGATAGGGTTGTTTGATTTTTTCTTATTGATTTTCCTAAGTTCTAAATAGATTCTAGTTAACAGTCCTTTATCAGATGTGTAGCATGCAAAAGTTTTTTCCCATTCTGTAGGTTTTCTGTTTGCTCTCGTGACTGTTTCTATGGCTGTGCAGAAGCTTTTTAATTTAATCAGGTCCCATTTATTTATTTTTGTTGTTGCTGTGATTGCCTTTGGGATCTTCTTCATAATTTCTTTGCCTAGGCCAATGTCTATAAGAGTCTCCCACATTTTCTTCTAGAATTCTAATAGTTTCACACCTAAGGTTTAAGTCTGTTATCCACCGTGACTTGATTTTTGTGAGAGGTGAAAGGTATGGGTCCTGTTTCAGTCTTCTACATGTGGCTATCCAGTTTTTCCAGCAGCATTTATCAAACAAGGATTCTTTTCCCCAGAGTATGTTTTTGTCTTCTTTGTCAAAGATTAGATGCTTATATGAGGATGGTTTTATATCTGGATTTTCTGCTCTATTCCACTGGTCTGTGTCCCTTTTTATGTCTCTTTTTATGAGATTAGCATGGTATATTTTTCTCCATCGTGTTATTTTAAATGTGTTCCTTTAATATTTTGGGTGGGTTTGTTTTAGACAATATAGGTCTTTGCTTTTTGGGTTTTCTTGTAATTCACTCTGACAGACTCTTTTAATTGGTGCATTTAGATGACTCACATTGATAATTATTCATCCTACAATTATTATTATAGGATTTATTTCTACAATGTTTGTTACTCTTTCATATTCATTGCACTTCTTTCATCTAGTTTTATTGAGGCATAATTGACTAACCAAATTATGCATATTTAAGACATACACTCTGATTTGATATATGTGTACCTTGTTACATGATTACCATAATCAAGTTATTTAACACATCCATCATTTCACATAATTACATTTGTGCATGTG
Organism: Varecia variegata; assembly: GCA_028533085.1. NCBI lineage: Eukaryota > Metazoa > Chordata > Mammalia > Primates > Lemuridae > Varecia > Varecia variegata. Next base: position 93,745,764 of record CM052457.1, on the reverse strand, counting down.
TGAACACTTAAGATCTGCTCTCTTAGCAAATTTCAAGTATAGAATATGGTATTATTAACAATAATAATGTACATCAGATCTTAGAAATTATTAATCTTATAACTTAAAGTTTGTACCTTTGACCAACATCTCCCTATTTCTCTCACCACCCAACCCTTTGAAACCACCATTCTACCATTTCTTTCTATGAGTTCAACTTTTTTAGGTTCCACATATTAGTGAGATCATACAGTATTTGTCTTCCTTTATCTAGCTTATTTCACTTAGCATGAAACCCTCCAGGCTTATCTATATTGTCACAAATGGCAACATTTCCTTCTTTTTATGTGTGAATAATATTCCATTGTGTATATATACACCACACTTTCTTTATCTGTGCAGCTGTTGATGGACACATAGGTGGTTTCCATATTTTGGCTATTGTGAGTAATGCTGCAATGAATATGGGAGTGCAGATATCTCTTTGAGATAATGATTTTATTTTCTTTGGATATATTCCCAGAATTGGGATTGCTGGACCATATGCTAGTTCTAGTTTTAATATTTTGAGAAGCCTCCATACTGTTTTTCATAATGGCTGTACTAATTTATATTCCCCCCAACAGTGCACATGTGTTCCCTTTTGTCCACATTCTGATCAATGCTTGTTAGCACTTGTCTTTTTGATAATAGTAATCTGTATTAGTGTTCTCCAAGGAAACAGAAGTAATAGGTTAGACAAACAGATAGGAGACTTATTATGGGAATTGGCTCATATGATTATGGACACCAAGAAATTCTACAGTATGACAACTGCAAGTTGGAGAAACAGGAAGTCAGTGGTGTAATTCAATCCAAGTCTAAGGGCATGAGACCTAGGTTTGCAAATGGTATAAGTCTTGGAGTTTGAAGGCCTGAGAATCAGGAACTCCAACATCTGTGGATAGGAGAATATGGCTGTCCCAGTTCAAGGAGAGAGGGGGAGAGGGAGGGAGAAAGGCAGAGAGAAAGAGAGAGAGAGAGAGAGAGAGAGAGAGAAGAGAGAGAAGGGGCATAGAGAGAGAGAGAGAGACAATGAGAGAGAATATTCTATTTAGGCCCTGAATAGGTTGGCTGGTGCCTGACCCACATTGGTGAGGGCGGATCTTCTTAACTCAGTCTACTGATTCAAATGCTAGTCTCTTTTGGAAACGCCATGAAAAACATATGCAAAAATAATGTATCAGCTCTCTGGGCATCCCTTAACCCAGTCAAGCTGACACACAAAATAACCCATCACACAATTCTAACTGGTGTGACTTGCAATCTCATTGTGGTTTTGAGTTGAATTTCCCTGGCGATTAGTGGTACTTGAATATGTTTTTCATATACCTGTTGGCCATTTTTCTGTATTGTTTGAAAAAACGTCTATCCAGGGCCTTTGCCCACTTCTTAATCAGGCTGTTTGTTTTGATTTATTTTTTTGCTATTAAATTGTGTAAGATGAACTTTAAAATGCTTTTTAATCCCCCTTAGTTCTCAAGAGGATGGCTGTTGCAATTGCATTAATTTGGGAGTGAATTAATAGGTGTGGACTATTTAGTCTGAGTACATAGAATGATTCTGAGAGCCCATCTGGCCCAAAGTAATAATGAGAGGGGCAGTTGAACAAGGAAAAGCACAAGCAAGCCATCATGTCAGAATGTAATTTTTCCATCACAATAGGTGGAAGAGATTCTCAGAATTATTACATAAACAGACTTAGAAGCTGCCAATCCCTGTGGAGAAACAAAAGCTAAACAAGTTCTCCCTCAAACTTATGAAGAGAAACTTAACTGCAAATTAGCAGAAATTTCTGTTTGCCCAGAAATCCAGCCTTGACCATTTGCCATGCAAATTACTTTTAAATAAGTACAGAAAACTACCTTATTTAAAGATACGTAATAATAAAAAGAAACCAAAACAAGACCCAATATTGATATACTTGTGAGGAAGGAAAAGATGGCAGCCCAGAGACACCAGCTGCCAGATTGTCTCAGAAAGAAGGAAATGTTTTAGATGAAAAAGGAAAAACAAACTAACAAACATAGATTTGGTGTAATTGCAAGGGAAAAGTGCCAGAACCTACAAGAAATTCCACAGGAAGAAGTTGTAGAGCAGAACGAGAAGGATCAAGATATCAACAGAGGTCAACCCCTGAGAGGCTTGGAGTCCAGTGAAAAGGATAGGTGGAGCAATTAGTTTCTTCCTCCCTCAGATCTCTGGCAGTCAGTAGGCTCCTGAGCTGCTGGAGAGCATTTTTACCCTCAAAAGCAGCTGCTGCCAGTGAACTGGGAGCTTCTTGAGGACAAAGCAGTAGGCTTGCCAGTACCCTAAGGATCACTTCCCATCACCACAGACATGAGCTGAGACAGCAGGTGCCATATTGCTTCCCTACCAACCCTGTGCCTTTGTCCTCCCAAAGGGCCTTCAGCCCCTCAGTTTTTGTCTTGCTCATTCCCACACAAACATTTCCCAACCCAAGCCCAGACAATAGGAGCCACAGAGGCTGGTGGGTCCTGGGGGAATCTGTGACACCCCAGGGCCTGGACATTCTGGACAGACTGCCTTCCAGAGAGAGGGAAAGGGATGAACAGAGTGCTAGCTTTCCTCCATCCAGACTCTTTGCCTGCCTTTCCCCTCCCCCACCCACAGCTGCCAAGAGAGAGCTTATTGAGCCAGGGCTCTCAGGAGCGGCTGCTTCCCTTGTTGGTGTGCCTACCACACTGAGACTTCCATAGAGACTGTGGCTCAAACCTTCCCTCTTAAAGTCCTGCAGAAGACTAAGGGGTACTCAGACTGTGAGAACCCTACTCATCAGCCCTTCGTAGTGCTGCTTGCTCAGCTGCTCCATTAGAGAGCAGGTGCACCCTGAAGAAGAGGGATATCAAATCTGCTTGCACACCCCATAAGGCAACTTGGGACCAGCACACTTCTCCCTGGCACAATCAGGAATTGATCTTCGAGGACCCAGGAACAGGTCTGCAGGCCAGATCCCATACCCCCAGGTCTCGACCATGTTGCTCGGGGGCACAGAGGGGAGATTTGTGAACTAACCTCAGGAGGTGAGGAAGCCCACATGGGCAGAGCTGAAAGGAAAAGGAAGCGTGGGTCCTAGCTTCAGTGCACACATGTAGCACCCCTCCCCCTACAGGAAGGCTATGCTCTCAGCCCAGGATAGGATCCTAGACAAGGAAGCTCACAGCCCATAGCACCATCATGGGGGAGCTCAGCTAGTTTGAGCTGTTGACAGATGCCTGAGGGAAACTATGGAGCAGAGGAGTAGGGAGAAGAGGGAAACCTGCTCCTGACAGCCAGATCATGAATCTCAGATGGCTCCTCCCCCACAAGCAGACTTTCTGGCTGGGTGGGGGCCACTTCAGCCCCTCCCTAGAGACCCGGGAGTAGACCTTTGACCTCAGCCAAGATAGCTACATTATCTGCTTTTGTGGAACCTGAAGGAAGGCTCACCCAACCCAGCCCCCTCCCCCCAGCCTCACTCCCCTACCTGCCTATTCTGTGGTAGAGGATAAGGACTCACCTGCAAGTTCCAGGGCCCTACCCACTGCCTGGGGCATTGGAGTGCTTCTTCTGAGTGACTAGAGCCAGTCACAGGTCCCAAAAATAACACTGCAGCCTGTTATTTCCATCAAACACCACCTACCCACAGGGAGGTCAAATTGCAAAGCCCTTTACAGCATTTACTGACTCAATCACACAGGGTGTGGTTGATTCTTAGCCACAAGCACCACCTACTGTCTCAGAGATTAAAGTGAGTATGCCAGTACACTTCCCACTGTTAAGAAGACCATAGGGCTGGCGAAAGAGAAAGGATTTCAAAGATCTCCACCCCGCCTCATCAAAGAGAGAAAAGGAACCTGCCCCCGCATATAGCTCACCACTGCTACAGCCTACAAACAACTAGCAACTGAGAAAACCACCATGCTAAAGATATCCTATAACGAAGGCATCGATCCAGAACCTAGATCACCATGAAAGCACCCACAAGCAAACCCAAAATTTCTTACCCAGCATATGCCACAGTCACACTGTTTCAAGTGAGGGGCGGGGAAAGAAGCCCCATGTAAACAAAAAAAAATCCAAAAATAAAAAATGACAGCTGCTCCAGATGAGAAGGAATCAGAAAAAGAACTCTGGAAATATGAAAAATCAGAGTGAAAGGATTCACCCCACTAGGGAACACCACCTCACTAGCAATGGATCCCAACCAAAATGAAAATATTGAAATGACAGAATTCCAAATATGGATTGTAAGGAAGCTCAATGAAATACAAGAGAAAGTGGAAAACCAACTCAAAGAAACCAGAAAAACAATTCAAGAAATGAATGAAAAATTAACTAAAGAGATTGACATATTTATAAAAACAAATATAACTTCTAGAAATGAAAAATACATTTAAGAAAATACAAAATACAGTAGAAAGTTTGAAGAATAGACTATATCAGGCAGAAGAAAGAATCTCAGAGCTTGAAGACAACTGTGTCAATTTAACTCAGTCAGTCAAAAATAAAGAACAGAATTAACACTGAACATTATCTGGGGTAATGGGCACAATTATAAACCTGACTGAAGCATAACAAAATTGATACATGCAACCAAAACATTTGTGCCCCTGTAATATTTCAAAATAAAAAAATAGAGAAGTTTGCATTTACTAATGATTTATATAAATCAAATTATACAGTATAAATTTTTTGTCTGGCTTCTTTCACTTAGCACAATTGCTTTGACATGCATCCATGTTACTGCATACATAGGCGTATCTCATTTTATTGTACTTTGCTTTATTGAGCTTCACAGATAGTGCATTTTTTACAAATTGAAGGCTTGTGGCAATCCTGTGTTTGCACCATTTTTCCAAGAGCATGTCCTCACTTTGTGTCTCTCTGTCAGCATTTTTAATCAATAAATTATTTTTAAATTAAGGTATATACATTTTTTAGACATAATGCTCTTGTATACTTAATATACTACAGTATAACGTAAATGTAACTTTTATATGCACCTTGGAAACCAAAAATATTGTGATGGCCGGTAACTGACTCTGCAATATCTCTGAGTTATGCCTGTTATCAATAGTGCATTCTTTTTTATTGCTGAATAATATTCCATTTTGCACATATATTTTACTTATCTATTCACATGTTGATAGGCATTTGGATTCTTTCCAGTTTTTGACTATTAAAGGTAAAGTTACTATGAGCATCCATGTACAGGTCTTTGGAAGTGAGCTATTTTTGGGGGGTACATATCTAGGAGTAGAATAGTGTATGTTCATATGAAAGGTGTGTGTTTACCATTTAGAAAACTATTAAACTATTTTCCAAAGTGATTGTACCATTTCACATTCCCACCAACAGTGTATGAAAGTTCTAGTGCCCTAAATCCTTACTAGCACTCTCAGTACTGTCAGTTTTTATGATTTTAGTCATTTGAATATGTATATAGTGCTGCCTCATTGTGACTTTAATTTTCACCTCTCTAATGGATAATGATATTAAATATGTTTTTTATGTGTTTATTTGTCACATCTGTGTATCTTCTATGGTGATGTGTCAGTTCAAGTATTTTCCCCATTTTTTTAATTTTATTTATTATAGCTTATTATGGGAGTACAACAGTTCTGGTTAAATATATTGCCCATGCCCCTCCCATCCCCCCGAGTGTGAGCTTCAAGCGTGTCCATTCCCCAGACAGTGCACATCACACTCACCATGTGGGCCATCTACCTTATTCATGATTTGTAAAAGTTCTTTATGTATTCTAGATACAAGGGTTTTGTCAGATATAAGTTTTAAAAATATTTTCTCCCATTTTGTGGCTTTTAATTTCATGTTCCTAAACAGACTTCTAAGCAGTAAAACTCTATTAATTTTAATGGAAAGAAAAGGTTATAAAACAGTAACCCAGTAGAAGAGATAAAATTTTATAATTATGAAAATGTCATTTCAGTAGGAAGATATAAAATTTCTACATTTGTATGCACCAAAAAATATATATATTATCTACATGATGTATAATATATATATTTTATAATATATATGATGCATATATTAGAGACTATAGATATGTATATATCACAGAGAAAAATTGAAAAAATAAATTCACCATAATACTGATAAAATTAAGACTATATCCTCTGACATCAATGGAATTAATCTTGAAATCAATCACAACTATTAAGTAGAAAATCCCTGAGTATTTGAAAATTAAGTAACACACAGCTAAATAAGCCATGTGGTTAAAGAAGAAACCAACATGAAATTTTAAAATATTTTTAACTAAAAAATAATGAAAATATCACTGAAAAAGCTGAAAATCTTATGATATTCAGCTAAAACTATACATAGAGGGAAATATATAGCCTTAAATGCATATTTTGCAAAAAAAAGTCTGAAAAACAATGACTTAAACTTCCACCTGAAAAGACTAGCAAGCTAATCTTAAGGAATATAGAAGAAAATAAATAATAAAGAGTATAACATAAGTCAGTGAAATGGAAAAGAAAAATACTCTAGAGAGAATAAACAATGCAAAATCAGTTCATTGAAATTGCTAATAATATTGGTTAAGTTCTGATAAGAATGACCAAGAAATAAAGAGAGATGGGACAAATTACTAATATTTGGGAATAAAAAGGATCTATAACTACAAATCCTCAAATGATAGAAAATTAATGAGATATTATGAAAATTTTATGTCAATACATTTGAGTATTTACATGAAATGAAAAAATTATTTTAAGCTGGCATGGTGGCTCACTCCCATAATCCCAGCACTTTGGGAGGCTGAGGCAGGATTGCCAGAGATCAGGAGTTTGAAGAACATTAGCTTGATATGGTGACACCTGTAGTCCCAGCTATTTGGAAACTGAGGCAGGATAGCAGAAGGATTGCTTGAGCCCAGGAGTTCAAGGTTGTAGTGAACTATGATCATGACACTGGACTCCAGCCTGAACCAACAGAGCCAGACCCTGTCTCTAAAAAATGAAAAATGAAAAAAAAAAACTCAATGTCTTATGAACATAAAGAAAATATTATCAAACAGAACCCAGCTAGTAATAGAAGGATAATATTTCTTGATCAATTTGGATTTACTTCAGGTATACCATGTTGGCTTAATATTCAAAAATCAACCAATATCATTCATAACATTCAAAGACATCTGAAGAGATGCATAAAACCCATGTAATAAAATTAGGAATCCATTCATGAATAACAACTCTTAACAGATTAAAAAAAGAAGGAATATTTCTTACACCAATATGAGAACTACAAATAATCTACAGCAAATATTAGACTTAATTGTGAGATGCTGTAAGGTTTCTCCATGAGACAAGTAAGCAAAAATATATTTATTATTCACTCTTCCATTCAACATTTTACTGGTGGTCCTGTGTAATGCAATAAGAAAATAAAGAGAAATAAAACGTTTAATAACACAAAAGAAAAATACAAAGCTCTCATTATTTGTTACAGAATTTTACATACAACAAGATTATGTACATAGAAAATTCAAAATCTACAGATAAACTACTAGAATTGTTAACTGGATTTATTAAGTTCACTGGATATAAGGTCAGTGTACAAAGACTGTATAATTTATATAATAACTAAAAATAGAATAACAATTTAAAAACAATACTATTTATAGTAGCATCAAAAATATTATGAAGTCAAAAAGCTGTTCAAAAAAACCACACTAGTAAGGAAAAATACGCATGCACTTTACCCAGAAAATTACAAAACGTTACTGGTATAACCATCTCAATGAATACAGAACAAAGATTTCATTTCATAAAATCCAAAATCTATTCTTAATAGCATCAAAAGAGTAAAACAGTTAAATTTAACAAAAATGCAAGACCTGTACCAAGTTCATGGATTGGAAGACTTAATATTGGGCAGTTTTCCCCAAGTCGGTGTATACACTCAAGTCAATTCCAATAAAATCTCAAGATTTGATTGTAGATATTGAAAAGCTAATACTAAAAAATATATGAAATTAGTATCTAGAATAATCAAAACAATTTAAGAATAAGAACAAAGTTTGGGAAGTCATACCATTTGATTTTAAGGATTCCTATAAAGCTGCAGTAATTAAGAAAGTAACGTACTGATAGAAAGATAAACATCATATAAGCATATAGAATAGAGACTATGGAAATAGGCCCTCACATATATAGTCAATTGATTTCTGACAAAGATGCCAAAATAATTCAGTGAAGAAAAGATAGTCTTTTCAACAAATAGTGATAAAACAATTGTATATCCATTTGCAGAAAAGAAAAAGGATATTACTTCCATGTGAGCACCTAAGTGTTGATCAGTTAGTACCAATTTGATGACAAGTAACAAAAAAAAAGTAAAAGGAAAAAAGAACTTCAGACCTCACACTATATACAAAATTAATTTAAAATGTATCAAATATATAAATATGAGGTTTAAAAATGATCAAACTTCTATGAAAATATAGGAGAAATTCTTTGTGACTTTGGGCCAGGCAAAGATTTCTGAAGTATGACACAAAAACATATGAAAATTAAATAAAAGGAAAAAATGATGAACTGAATTAAACTTCATCAAAGTTAAAAACCTTTTGCTCCTTAAAAGACACCAGTAATGACATGAAGAAACAAGTCATAGAATGGGAGATAATATTTGCAAAACATGTATCTAATAAAGGACTTGTATTCGGATTAAATAAAAAATTCTTCCATCTCAATAAGATAAAACAATAAAAAATGACAAAAGAATATCCAATTCATCACAGAAGATAATTAATGGGAAATATGCACATGAAAAGTTGCTCAGCACCATTAGTCATTTGGGAAATGAAAATTAAAACCACAATGAAATGCCACTATACAACCACTGCAAGTGTAGGTGAGGATTTAAGGAAACAGGAACACTTATATATTGTTGGTGGAAATGTAAAATGGTATTGCCAATTTAGGAAACAATTTTAAAGCTTAAAATTTTAAATATAAGCTTACTATTATATATGACTTAGTAATTTCACTCCTTGGTATCTATACTAGAGAAATGAAAACCTATGTCCACAAAAACACTTCTGTACAAATATTTATAGCTGTATAACTCATATTAGCCCCAAATGGAAACAACTTAGATGTCTGCATCACCAGGTGAATGATTAAACAGAATATGGCATATCCATTTAATGGAATACTTACACAGCAATTAAAAAGAACAAAATATTGTTACATGCAACAGCGTGGATTAATATAAAAGACACTGTGCTCAGTGAAAGAAGCCAGAAACAAAATACTTCATACTGTATGTTTCCATTATATTAAATTTCTAGAAATGGCAAAACCTTATACACTGAAAGTACATCAGAGATTGCCTGACACTAGAGGTAGGAGCAGGGATTTACTACAAAGAGGCATGAGAAAACTTTTTGAAGTGATGGAAATGTTCATTATCATAGATTGCCATGATAATTATTTATTTTATAAATTAGCCATCAAATTGTACAGTTAAAATGAGTGAATTTTATGGTATGTAAATTATACCTCAGTGAAGCTGTTAAAAAATTATGGAGAAATATTAAGGAAGACCTCATTTAATGGGGGCATATATCATGTTCATGGATTGGAAGCTTCAAAATTTAAAGATAATTCTCTGCAATATAATTGCAGGTAAAATCACAGATGTGTTTTATTTGGGGGGAAATTGATAAAATGATTCTAAAATTTATATGGAAAGGCAAGATCAGGAAATGTGAAGATGATCTTGAAGAACAAAGAGTGATGACATACACTATCGGAAATCAAAGCCTACTATAAAAGCTATGGTAATTAAGGTACTGTAGTAGTATTGTGGTAAAATTTTTTTTAAATGGAACAGAAGATTCAATCCTAGAAGCAGACTATAGTAGTTCTCTATTGCTGTATAACAAATTATCACACATTTAGTAGCATAGAACAGTGTCTACTTAATATCTCATAGCTCTGTATGTCAGAAGTCCAGGTGGTTTCAACTGGGTTCTTTGCTGAGTATCTCACAAGACTGAAATTAATATATTGCCTGGGCTAAGATCTTATCTGAAGTCTTGGGTTAAGAATCTGCTTCCAAGTTCTTTGAGGTTGTTGGTACAATCCAGTTCCTTAAGGTATAGGTCTGAAGTCCCTATTTCCTTATTGGCTGTCAGCTGAGAGACTGCTCCCTTCTCCAGGCTGATCAAATACTGTCTCACCTTCATCAAAAATCACTTGGCTGTATATGTATAGATTTATTTATAGGTTCTCTATTCTGTTCCATTGGTCTACATGTCTATTTTTATATCACTATCATGCTCTTTGGTTACTATATATTTGCAATATATTTTGAAGTCAGGTAGTGTAATGCCTCCAGCTTTGTTCTTTTTGCTTATAATTGCTGTGGCTCCATTGGGGCTATTTTTTTGTTCCATATGCATTTTAGGATTATTTTCTCTATTCCTGTGAAAAATGTAATTGGTAATTTGACAGAGAATGCTTTGAATCTGTAGATCACTTTGGTTGTATGGCCATTTTCACAATATTAATTTTTCTGATTCATGGGCATGGGATGTCTTTCCATTTGTTTGTGTTTTCTTCAATTTCTTTCATCAATGTTTTGTAGTTTTTCTTATAGAATTTTTTCACTTCCTTGGTTAAATTTATTCCTGGGTATTTTTGGTAGCTATTTTGAGATTGCCTTCTTGATTTCTTTCTCAGCTAGTTTGTTACTGGTGTATAGAAACACTACCGATTTTGTATGTTGATTTATTATCCTGAAACTTTACTGAATTTGTTTATCAGATTCAAGAGTCTTTTGGTGAAGTCTTTAGGCTTTTCTAAATATAAGATCATGTCATTTGCAAAGAGGAACAACTTGACTTCCTCTTTTTTCAATTAGATGTCTTTTATTTCTTTCTCTTGCCTGATTGCTCCGGCTAGGAGTACTGGAACTATGTTTAAAAGGACTAATGAAAGTGGGCATGCTTGTCTTTTCCTAGTTCTTAGAGGAAAGGTTTTCATCTTTTTTTCATTTCGTGTGATGTTAGCTGTGAGTTTATCATATATGGCCTTTATTATGTTGAGGTTTGTTCCTTTTGTGCCTAGTTTGTAGAGTTTTTCTTGACTGGATGTTGAATTTTATGAAATGCTTTTTCTGTGTCTATTGAGATGACCACATAGGTTTTGGCCTTCATTCTGCTCATGCAATGTATCACATTTATTGGTTTGTGTATGTTGAACCATCCTTACATCCCTGGGATAAATCCCACTTGATCATGGTGTATTATATTTTTTGTGTGTTGTTTGATTTGGTTTGCTAATATTTTGTTGAGGATTTTTCTATTTATGTTCATCAAATGTATTGGCGTGTAGTTTTCTGTGTGTGTCTTTGTGTCCATTTCTGGTTTTTGTATCAGGGGGATGTTAGCCTCCTAAAGCTAAGGAGAATTCCACTTTTTAAATGTTTTGGAATAGGTTGAAGAGAATGGTGTTAATTCCTCTTTATAGATGTGGTAGAATTTGGCAGTAAAGCTTTCTAGTCCTGGACTTTTCTTTGTTGGGAAAATTTTTATTACTGATTCAATTTTGTTACCCATTGTTGGCCTGTCTCGTTTTCTATTTATTCCTGATTCTATCTTGGTGGGTTTGTATGTGTCAGAAATTTATCCATTTCCTCTAGGTTTTCCAGTTTATTAGTATATAGTTCATAATAGTCTCTGATGACCTTTTGTATTTCTGTGGTATCAGTTGTAATGCCTCCTTTTCATTTTTGATTTTATTTGTATCTTCTCTTTTTTTTCCTTGGTTGGCAAGTTAACTCTTTTATATGTGGATATCCAGTTGTTTCAGCACAATTTGTTAAAAAGACGATTTTTATTGAATTTTCTTGGCAACCTTGTCCAAAATCAATTGATTATAAATGTAAAGTTTAAATTCTGGACTCAATTCTATTTCATGATCTATATATCTATGTATTTCAGTGCCACACTGTTCTGATTACTATAGCTTTGTAGTGACTTTTGAAGTCAGAGAGAGTGAGTCCTTTAATTTTACTCTTTTTTTTCCAAGATTCTTTTAGTTATTCTAGTTCCCTTATAATTCCATATGAATTTTGTAGTCAGCTTGTCAATTTTTGCACAAAAGCCATTTGTGGTTTTGAGAACGATTTAGTTTAATCTAGACATCAATTTGGAGTGTATTTCCCTCAATCCATGAATATGGAATATCTTTCTATTTATTAAGGTTTTCTTTAATTTTCTTCAAAAATACTTTGTTTTCATTGCACAAGTCTTGTACCTCTTTCATTAAAATTATTCCTAATTATTTCTTATTGATGCTTTTATAAATGGAATTATTTTCTTCATTTCATATTCAGATTAATTGCTAATATATAGGGATACAATTAATTTTTGTATAAAGTTCTCATATCCTGAAATCTTGCTGAATTCATTTATTAGCTCTAGTAGGTTTTTAGTGCATTACTTAGTGTTTTTTCTACACAAGTTTATGTCATCTGAAAATAAAGATTATTTTATTTCTTCCTTTACAATATGGATGCTTTTATTTCTCTTTCTTGCCTAAGTACTGCATCTATAACCTCCAGTGCAAAGTTGAACAGAAGTGACAAGAGCAGATACCTTTGTCTTGTTTCTAATCTTAGGGGAAAAGCATTCAGTCTTTCATCATTAAGTATGATTTTAACCATGGGTTTTGATAGATGCCCTTTTTCAGATTAAGGAAAATGCTTTCTCTTCCTAGTTGGTTGGGTTTTGTCAAATATTATTTATACATTTATTGAGATGGTCATGTGTTTTTTCCTTTATTCATTGATATTGTATATCACGTTGATTAAGTTAGAGATATTAAACCATCCCTGTATTCCTAGAATAAATCCCAGTTAGTCATACATTTTTATATATTGATAGATTCAAGTTGCTATTCTATTGTTGAGGATAAAATGTGCTAATATATTTCTCTTACTTGGAAGAAAGAGCTGCTGAAAAACTAGACTTTTAGTTTAGGAAATTATAGTGATAGCTTGAGAGAGGTTGAAGAGTTTCTGATAAGATGGCATTTAGAATAATAAGTAGAATGCTAGCCTATTATGCATTTACCACCTAGGTCACTGATGTTTATGAGAGTCAGATGAGGCTACTCTTGCCTAGATCAGCATTACAGCCTTGTTGTTAAACCCAAGGCCGAATTTGCAATTTTTATATTTCATTCTCTCTGAAAATGTTGACTATACACTCTTTCTGGAATATTGTATACCAATTATACCACAATAGTACGGATTTACCACTGCTTTTCTGGATGGTCTCTATTATTTTACTTTGTGGGCTCTTCTTACTTGGCCATCCGTTGAATTTTAGTATCATTTATTTGTTCATCCTTGTATCTCTTCTCACATCATAAACACTTTTTGGGAGATGCTATCCACTCTTGTTGCTTGAATTATTGATATAATGTAGATTCCTGAATCTATATCCCATTCCTTATCTCTCCCTTGAATAATTCCAACATGTGTGTATGTATGCGTAGGATATCACACAGGAATCTTAAATTTATACTCCATTGTTTTCTCTGAACTCTCAACCTCTTCCACCTTCTGGTCTCTCTAACACCACAGTAAACTGGTTCGCTATTTAGCCAATTGCTAAGTATGCCAACCACAATTCTTTAGTCCCTTCTTGCCCAAATATCAATGAGACTAATTTCTAAATAAACTCTCATATCTGTCCATTTTTCCACTCACTGCCATTATTCTCATTAAGTCTACACACAAGTTTTATTTCAGTCTTACAGTAAAATTATAAGTGGTTTTCCTAAGCAATTCATTCTGCATGTATCATGCAGAAAGATATTTCTTCAGTGCAAATCAGACTATGGCACACTCCTGATTAAAACCACTCTTTAGCTTGCAGTTGCTATTAGGATAAAGGCTAAGCTTCTTTATAGGGATTTCAGATTCCTTCAATATTTTACCCAGCTTACCTTATTATTTGCATTGTCTATTTTCATTCTGTACAGAATGTACTCTGGCAAATTAATTGAACAAGTGAATGGAATTTTAGTTTTTATTTGAATAAGCAACATTAAATAGGAAAATTCTCAAACTGGACATTAAGGAGCCTTGGATAAGTCAGTTATTCTGTTCAGTAGAAAAATGGGCATAATAATACCTAAAGTACTTATAGATTTTATGTAAGACACATATAATAAAACATATTAGCACTTTGAAAAAAGAAGCACCCAACAAATGCTATGTATTTTGCTATACTTAGTGGTACTAATATTGATATAATAGTAATAATAATAACATTAGTGAAACTTTACTAGAAAGTGATCTGGGTTTGATGTTTATAATTTGAGGTTTCAGTTCTAGTTCTTCGATTTACAACTATGTAGTCATGAAGAATGAATCTTTCTGAACTTATCTGTAGAATGGGGATAATAAAAATTCCCTTCAATAACTTTGGTAATATTTTTAGGAAGATTTAATAAAATATTACTTATTAAATTATTTCATAGACTAAAAAATGCTATGTAATTTTATGTTGATTTAGCTTAATTTAATTATACTTATAAAAGTATAAATATATATTTTGTTTTATAGTTTCAGAGATTATGTATGCCATCCTTCTTTTCCATTTTTGTAGGCTTTATGAGGTGATGCTTAAGTCAACAGTATAATAACCAGCATCATTAAATAATGCAATTTATGAATATCTACTGTGTTCCAGACTTTGTGCTATTCACTGAGGATACCTACTGAATCCTTATGGGGTTCATAGCAGTCAAGTAATTTATAGAGTCTATAGAATATTACTTTCATGAATGTGGGATCTCAGTGAGGAAGATTTAGGATGAAATACAAGTGAACACAGAATTAAAATTATCCAAAAAGTATTGATTATAAAATTTTATTATTATTCACACATGAACACAACTTCTTGCACAGATAGATCATCATAATTACCATACACCAGTCATCATTGGTGGCTTTCTGATTTTAGTCAAATGGGAAAGAGTTTCAGTTTTAGTGATAGAATGGATAGAATGCCTCCAACAATTTTATTCTTGATACTCCTTTATTCAAGTACATGACTTTTGATTAGCTCTCTCTGTTTGCTTCACTGCTTCCTGATCAATTGATGTCTGTTGAGGATAATGTATGGTAGTATTGGGACATGTTTGATCTTGGGATAAGAATATTTTAATCAATAAATGTCTCACAAGGCCATTCTACTACTTGCTAAGGCAAAAAAAAATCATGATTATCCATTGATTTTGAAGAAATAAAGCCACCTTTGGTTGATTGATGTGCTAGAGACCCAGGAATTGTGACAGTCTGATGAATTTCACAAGACCACTTATGATTTTGTTAAGAGATTCAAAGCTAATAAGACCAGATATCATCCTGCAAACCCACATTGATTTCTGATCTACTAAAATTTTAGACAAACATCTTGATAAAAATATCTTCAAGCTAAAATACTGAGGATTGGAAGATAGAGTGCTAAATATAATAAGAACTTTTGGGGGAGAAATTATAAAATAGAGGCTACTAAATGAAATCTTCATGTCAGTTGTAATAAGCAGTCTGATTTCAGAAAATGTAAAAAATGTGGATATGGGTATGGAAAAGATGCAGTAATCTAGTGAAAAAGATTGTTATTGACTCATAATAAGCCATCTCTAAATTTGACATCTTAAAAGAATAAAACCTTCATTAGTCACAAGTCTGATTTGGCAATTTGGGCTGATATCACCAGAGGCAGAACTTCTTTGTCCCATTAGGCATCAACTTGGCTCACTCATACATTAGGGCCTTAGCTGATGTAGGGTAGCTGAAATGGCTTGGTTGACTGTAATCTCACTTCACATGCTCTCTCCAGCTCTAGCAATCTAGCTCTGGCTTTTTCACATGCAGGCAGAAGATTTCCAAGTAGCAAAAGAGGACATGCTCCACTACACAAACACTTTTCAAAGCCTCTATGTGTACCATATTTAAAATTATCCCATCCAAGTCAGATGGTGAATAGAGTCAATGTGGGGAAAAAACTACAGAAGAGCATATATCCAGGGAAGGGTGATTCACTGGTATCTATTACTATAATGATTTACACACAAAACATTTTCTTTATAACTCATTCTATCCCTTTAAAATCCTTTGTAATTGATGATAACACATTATAAAATAATTATGAATTTGCTGTTACACATTATCGTCACAAAATGCTATTCAGATTGTCATTGTTGTATTTATACCTGTAGGCTTTCATTCATTCATTCATTCATTTACATGTTTATTGAGCATATATTGTGTATAAAGCACTGTGTTAGGCAGGTAGATCATAGAACACAGCTATTTTTATAGGGTTTTCTAGATTAGTACCAATTTCAAATATTTTATTATCTCATCAGATTTTGTCTCCTTTTTCCACATGCATGGTACTACTTATTAATAATATAAATATTTTCAATGAACCTATCTTGTTGACATAGGATCATACAAATACATTCGTAGCTTATATGAATCAAATACAAATTACATTATTGTTCAATGTAAATCTCTTTTCCTATGGCCACTAAATCTCTAACTAGATTGCCCTTCTATGTCATTCCTCACCTCAACAGTTTAGCTATTTTTAGTGATTGTAATTTTCTCAGAATAGCAGGGGAAATACTTGTCTTTCCAATGGGAAAAATATTTTTGAATAATATTTTGTATAAATCTTTCTTTTTCTGTAAATGGAATCCTTCTCTCCTACTATTTATGCTATAATAATCAGGAAAACTGTGGTTAATTTATGACAGAACAATAATTTGCAAGGCTTTCAAATAATTTATCTTTAATATGAGCATATGTGAAAAAATTCAGCTTAATATCAACTGTTCAGAAAGGTCTTCCCCAAAAACTTTACCTAATGAGCCCCCTCCCGTTATTCTCTATCCCAGCTAGATTTTCTGCTCTATAGCAATTTTTAACATCTATCTGTTTATTGTCTGTCTTACCCTGATTAGAATATTAACATTCATCGGGTGTCGGGTAGGTGGGAGAGGGGAGGAGGGGATGGGTATATTCATACCTAATGGGTGCAGTGTGCACCATCTGCGGGATGGACATGCTTGTAGATCTGACTCAGGCAGGCAATATATGTAACCTAAACATTTGTACCCCTGTAATATATGTAACCTAAACATTTGTACCCCTGTAATATTCTGAAAAAATATATTAAAAATAGAATATTAACAGCATGATTGTAGACATTGCTTTTTTCTCTGCATTACTGAGAACACTTAGCTCAGTGGCTAATACATAATGAGCAATTTGGTGCATAAATGAATTAATGAATGAATGGGAGGAAGGAAGGAAAGGATAGATGGATGAATAGCTAGGTGAATGAATTAAAGGGTTTTAATTGACAGTAAGTTCAATAAGAGACAGTAGTGTGATGTGGTTGCCATTGGAAAGACAAGTATTTCCCTTGCTATTCTGAGAAAATTACAATCACTAAAAATAGCTAAACTCTTGAGGTGAAGAATGACATAGAAGACCAATCTAGTTCTACAGACTTAGTGGCCATAGGAAAAGAGATTTACATTGAACACTAATAAGAGGACTGTATTAGAGTAGAGGGATTAAATTACTCCTGACAAATTTCACAGGCTAGAATTAGGACCAATAGATAAGGTACAAAAGATATCAACTGAATAACAAATTAACTTTGGAAATAACTTTTAACAGCCAATGCCAGCTGAATGTTATGAGTTCCCCATCACTATCAAGTCAGAATTTTTTTATTTTATTTTATTTTTTTTTATTTCAGCTTATTATGGGTATACAAAAGTTCTGGTTATATATATTGCCCATGCCCCCCCCCATTCCCCCGAGTCTGAGCTTCAAGCGTGTCCATTCCAGACAGTGCTCATCGCACTCATCATGTAGGTATACACCCATCCCCTCCCCCCACCCCCCACCTCTGTCCGATACCCGATTGGTGTTATTTCCAAATGTGCACTTAGGTGATGATCAGGGAAACCAGTTTGCTGGTGAGTACATGTGGTGCTTATTTTTCCATTCTTGGGATACTTCACTTAATAGAATGGGTTCCAACTCTCTCCAGGAGAACCAAAGAGATGCCGTATCACTGTTAT
>CM052457.1:93707570-93727082 GCA_028533085.1 Varecia variegata | reverse complement strand
TGCTTCCAAAAGTTTTTTTTTTTTCCTAAAACACATTTAAAATAATTTAATGCATTTGATGTATTTAACCTTTAGGGAAGATAAAGCATAATTTAGCAAAAAAATTATGCCCTAATTTATGTTTCTTAATTTTCCATTTTTGTTTTCTTAAAGCAGTCACATACATTAAGTAACCTGATCTTTTCTCCTTTGTTATTACCTATGTCAAAGGTGAATGGAAAGAGCTATGGGCTTTGTTATAGTCTATCTTGTGTCTCACTTGAATTCTTTATTCGGTCTTTAATATATAAAGGATAGATAATTATATGTTACCTTTTGTTAATCTCACATCATTGTTTTCCTGCTATTATAAAAGAAGAAAAGCCAGGTCTTAAACTTAGTAGGCAGGTCTAAAAGTTGTCTTTCTTTAGTCAAGTAAATAAAACCAGTAATGAAAAAGGAGGCATCACAGCTGATACCACAGAAATATTTAATACAAAGGATCATAAGGGACAATGAACAATTCTACACCAACAAATTGTATAATTTGTATTTTTAACTTTTATCTGGTGTTACTAATATTTAGCAGGAATCTGTTTTAATTAAAATTTCAACAATATGGTCCCTGTCAGATAGTGTGGTAGACACTGTACTGTACCACTTAAATCCTTTTCAGAAATGAAGGACTTATTCCCTTAGTTGCTAGGAGGGGAAAGAAAAATGTCTCACTCAAGGGGCAGCTCATATGAAGGACTGATTGACAAAGGGTATAAAGGCTTCTTGCTCCACCCTGGGCCAATTCTGAAAGCCTGTCTCAGTGGGACTTGCTGAGGTCTTTGTTGGAATGGTGTGACAGCTCAACTTCTGTTTGTCTAAACCTATTTCCTTCTACTCCTTTCCACAAGTATGATCTGGAAAGCATTCTCCTATGTGCTTACTACATGCTAATCTCTATCTCTGAGTTCACTTGCCAGAGAACCTATTTGCAAATGAAAGCATAGGCTGGGACATGAGATGGCAAGAGAAGAAAGACATGGGAGATGAGAAGGAAGACAGTAGGGAAGGTCACGAGCTGGATGCCCAGGACGCAACTTGTTAATGAAGCATCAAGAAATTGGTGGGTTATGGGAGGACAATTGCATAGTTCACAGCTTTTTTGAGAGCTAATCCTGGATGACCAAAGTAAGGTTTAGGGGTATACTTACATAATGTTAATTCCATCTAACATTTAATATATAATTTATATATATGTATACACAAACACAAATACATATATGTGTATGTTTATATATATACATACATATTCATTCACAGACGTATATATATTAATATATAATATATACATGCATATAATCAGCCTATTTTATTTGTATCCATGTGGCAGAACAGCCATGTGATTGATATATCACTTTTTTTACCAGGTGTTTTATCTTGGCTTCATGTTGTAAACCTCAGAAAAGGGAAGCTCTTCTGGCCATACAGTGGGGGGAAAATAATTACATTTCATTGTGCTGAAAGGCCATGTCAGCAGCACTCAGTAAAAATGCAGGGTAACATAAAGAATATGAAAATTGCAATTTGCTAACAAATGTATAATCTTCAACTGTCAACAAGTTAGAGTGTTCCAGTACTCTTCCAAGCACTTCCTGATTATTTTTGCTTTTCCTTTTGAATTCTGAGACCAGTCTGGACTGAAGAGAGATAGGAAGCAAAAGCAGAAACAAAGAACAGCATTTTCTGTCCTTTGGGAAAACTTTCATAAAACCTTACAGGACATCCTATCATGATTTGTGCTTTCCTGCCTCACTTTGTGTCAGCGCAGTGGGCTAGGAGAAGATCTTCCAGAAGTAAATTTTGCATAAATATCCATGCACCATGGTAGTATGCTCCCATCAGTATCTATAATGACAAGTCTGTGGCTTGTCATCTATCCAGTAGGACTAGGTCTCACCTTGAAAAGCAGTAACTACTGAGAAGAACTAAAAGTTCAAAAAGCAACTTTGACCTGGAATTCTAATGGGAATGCTAAAAAACTAGAAGACAAAGTCCTTGCCCTTGAGGAGCTTACAGTCTATTTGGTGACATCAAGCATACACAAATGAGAAAAATTGAATAGCAGACAATGATTTAATGCAGTGCTTCTGAAAGTTGTTTGCAGGAAAAGTTACTTCACACACCACAGATTCTATGGGAGCTTATCTGAAAAACAAAACAAAACAAAACTTTACAAGTGAAATAATTCTTTGATATTTCTTGTCTTAAAACTTATACAAAAATCTAACCTATTTCTAAACATGTTTGTGTGTTTTAGTATAAAAATAATGTTTTCACCTGTTCCCCAATCTTAAAGTAAAATTGAAACTCTAGGAAGATGCAGTATGTTTCTACTGTGGTTTTTCTGTTGTCTAACACATAACATTATGGTGATATGTATATCTCATTTTGAAAAGCATGGAGTTAATTTGAATTTCCTCAGATGACCTATTTGTGTTGGAGTACAGGCCTTCTTCATCTCAAAAGACTTTTGTATAGGTAGTATTAAGAAATGTGATAAGCTGTTAAGAAAAGTATTTTTTGTGCAAGATGGTCTCTCATAGCACTATATGTTATTATGAAGCTCTGGAAGGATTTCTACTTGGAAATATGGTAGTCATTGGTTAGAAATAACTAGAAAGTAACTACAAGTTATGTATCCTTCATTTAGTCTTTTTTTTTTTTTTTTTTTGAGACAGAGTCTCACTCTGTTGCACGGGCTAGAGTCCCATGGTATCAGCCTAGCTCACAGCAACCTCAAACTTCTGAGCTCAAGCAATCCTTCTGCCTCAGCCTCCCAAGTATCTGGGACTATAGGAATGCACCACCATGCCTGGCTAATTTTTTTTTCTATATATTTTTAGTTGTCCAGCTAATTTCTTTCTATTTTTTAGTAGAGTTGGGGTCTTGCTCTTGCTCAGGCTGGTCTGAAACTCCTGAGCTCAAATTATCCTCCCGCCTCAGCCTCCCAGAGTTCTAGGATTACAGGCATGAGCCACTATGCCCGGCCCTTCATTTAGTCTTAAAGAGTGAATTATTTTATGTCTGTACCTTTTTTGATGAAGTATATTATATTAGTATCGTATTGCTGCTGTAACAGATTACCACAAACTTAGTAGTTTAACGTGCCATACATGTGTCATCTTACAGTTCTGAAGGTCAGAAATCTGAAATGCACCTCACTGAGCTAAAATCAAGGTGTCAGAAGGTTTGTGTTCCTTTCTGGAGGCTCTAAGGGAGTATCTGTTTTGTTTTCTTTTTTTCCTTTTGAGACAGGGTCTCACTGTGTTGCCCCAACTAGAGTGCAGTGGCATGATCATAGCTCACTGCAGCCTTGAACTACTGGGCTTAAGCAATCCTCTCAGTTCAGCCTCCAGAATTGCTAGGCCTACAGGTACATAGCACCATGCCTGGTTAATTTAAAAAAAATTGTAGAGAGGAAGTCTTGCTATGTTGCCCCAGGCTGGTCTCAAACTCCTGGCCTCAAGCAGTCCTCCTGCCTTGGCCTCCCAAAGTGCTAGGATTACAAATGTGAGCCACCATGCCCAGGCTGAGTATCTGTTTTCTTGTATTTTCCAGATTCTATTAATAAAAGTTTCCCCCATTCCTTAACTCATGGCCTCATTCGTTTTTCAAAGCCAGCAATGACTGTTCAGATTTGAACTCTGAAGCTGACTCTTTGGCCTTGTCCTTTCATATTTAAGGGCCCTTGTAATTACACTGGGCCCACTCAGATAATCCAGGATAATCTCCTTATTTTAAAGTGAGAAACTGATTAGCAACCTTAGTTTCATCTGATGCCATAATTCTCCTTTGCCATGTATGTTAACAGATTCTGGGGATTCAGGCATGGACATTTTTGGGACACCGTTATTCCATCTATCATGTGCATTGAAGCTGATCTTTCTCTCTGAGATTTGAGGACACAATTTGGATGAAGAAAAACCTCCTTTCCACCCTTCCTTGTGCATATTTGAAAATGAAACATGGGAAAAGATTTCTGTTACTGTGTTTATAAGTATGCTTGTGTTCTGGTCTGGCATTGCTGAAAAGAAAAATGGAAGGGCTTGCTTTTTTAAATGTTTGGCAAGTATATTTAGGAGAGGGGAACATTTTTGAATATTAGTGGATTTTTGTTTTGTTTTGCTTTGGTTTGATTTTTTTTACATGGATGACTTCCTGGGTAAGAGGAAGAAAAGATCAATTTTATCATTGCCTCCCAGCATACCATATAAATATTAGCATTTTTGTGTGTGTCATATGTGAAAATGGTTGGGAAACACTTCCTTAATCTACCTCTGGTCCCACATGTGGATCCATGTGCTGCAGATTGAAAAACCACTATTCCCTCTGTGAATGCCTGTGGTATTCTGGAAATTGTCCAAATGCTGTCTCATCTGCTTTGCTAACTCTTTCTAATACTTAAATCTTGAATTCCCATCTACAACATAGTTTGTTCAATGAATAACTTTTAATTTTTATTTTATTACTGCTGCCCTGGATTAAAATCTGAGTAAGTAGCTCATGAGAACACAGAACCATTTTTTTTTCTTTATGAAATTTGCAGAATGACAAAAATTTCTCCTATGATGAGAGAGTGTGGTAAGGGTTCATTCTTGAGGCTCTGATGCCTGACACTTGTATGTTATGTGATAAAGCATCTGAATGAAAAACTTGTTATGATCTACTGCTCCTTAGTCTAGAAATACTAATCCCATCACATGAAAAGCCTGCCTTATTAGTATGATGTAGGGAATCGCTCCAGTCCACCCTTCTCATCCAATCTTATTCTCCTTATATATGTTACTATAATCAGTGTGGTGGCTAACAATCAGATTTCAGTATGTAATGCTATTCTGTTAAAGATGTGTTCATCAGGCATCCCTGGAAGATTAATGAGAAGCAGAAGCAGTTCAATATTAAATATGTATTAAATCCCTACTGCACCCTTTGTACTAGGTATCCTTTGGGAGGCAGGGTTTAAGGAATCTGGGGGAATAGGGTATCATTCAATCTAGGCTAGTTAGAAGCTGGTTATGTGTGTGCTATGAGACTATTGCAGATTCAATCCATGTATAAACAACTTAGTTAAATGTATAATGGTATTTATAATCATCATTTTTTGATCACTAATTATAGGCCAGGTACTATGCTAAGCATGTTATATACATTATTGTATTTAATTTTTTTCAGCTATATTAGTTAGATGCTATTATACACATTAACAGTTAAACTGATACTCAGAGAAGTTTAGTAAATTGTCCAAGGCCACATGGCTAATAAGTGGCAGAATCATACTTTAAGTTGTGATGTGTGTGAACTTGTCTTAAAACATTTCCCCCTGAAAGCAGAGCCTGTGAAAAAGACTTGGATTCAGGTCTTTTATTTGGTATGTGATCCCAGAAAGCAGAGTGATAGGAGGGAAACTGAGATAAGAAAGAAAGAAAAGCCAATACAAGAGTGTGTTTTTAAGTTACTACTATAAGCAGTGGGGACTCAGTTTTATTGGGACCTCCTGAGAAGCATCCAAAATACCTCCTAGAATAATCTACCTGAAAAGATAGCTAGAAAATATGTTCACTGATTCCCACCCTCCAATAGTTAAGAATTGTCTCTGGGAGCATTAATTCAACTACTCTTCTGGGCTGCAATTTTTCAAGAACCAAGCCAGCTCCAAGGCATGAAAGAAGGCCTTGGAGCACAATGCAGAATGATCTCAAGCTCTACAGGTTTGAGGTAGGACAACTGCCTGTAGGTAGTGGTCTGAACTCCTATGGATCTGTCTACCACAAAAGCAGCTGAAATCAAAGATGGGCCAAGAGGCTATGGCATGGGGCAACAGAGTCGTCTGTTACAGAACTCTAAAGCTTGTGCTCTCAACAATGATTCTATTTAGAAACTATTCCCACAGGCAAAAGTTTTACCCTATATGTTTTCTGATTTTTTCCCAATATATTAATTCCATCTTTCCACAAATGTTGAGTTCCTGCTATGTTCCAAATGCTTTGCAATATCCTGAAGACCTAAAGGTGAAAAAGCAAAAGTCTTGCTCTCAAGGAAATGTTCATTTCAGTGATTATCTGACAAGAAAGTGTACATGACTCAGTGCAAAATAACCACCATTACAGAACAGAGGAACTAAAATGGTTACTCAGGCTGTGAGAGAGAGAGTGTGAGTGTGTGTGTGTGTGTGTGTGTGTGTGTGTGTGTGAATGATGCATCCGGTCTATAATGTCTCTTTGTTTTCAAACTGCAAATGAAAAACTGATTAGAGTCAGAGTTAGGATGTGTTGGAATGTATGTGAAGATTTTAAAAATCAACTAAGAAGACAGTGGAAAGTGGATGTGGAAGATTGCGGGTAGGAAAAATCTTATCAGCATGTCAGCAGCTTGGTATTTTCTTGACAGCACGTAGTTGCCTTCCCCTTTCATAACCTTGAACTCTTCTTGACACATTATTAAAGCTAAACCTTTGAGTAGCCTGTCTCATAACATTAAGACCCTATTTCTGATTTCCTGACAATGATCAGACCTTCAAAGTATGTATGATCGTGGGATAGGGGTGTGTGTGTGTGTGTGTGTATGTACCCGCATGTGTTTCTATATTTTAAAGGATAAAAGACCTGGGCCAGATGTGCTTGAAATACTTAAATCATTGTTCACAGTATATTTTATTATTCAGGGTCCAATAGGAGCAGATATCTCAGCAATGTATTCTTGGCATTAGTTTGAAATGCTATTTCAAAGCCTCACCAAGCTGCTCTATTCTTATGTGTAAGCAGAGTAATTGGGTTTGTGATTTGAAGAATGTTGGAGAAGAATCTCTCTTTGAAAGTAATCTCTTCTACCAAAGTATTGCACTACCTTAAAATTCACCTTTAGCTATACCTTCTTTTTGCACAAGTTTTCTTTGGGATGGTGACATTTAAGCCCCTAATATGACTTCGTTTGTTAAGAAAGACATAGGTTCAAACTATCTGGATTTATGAATACTAACAGTGCCATTTACTGGATGATTCTTAGGCAATTTACTTATTCTTTCTAGAAAGACTGAGGTTTTTGATCTTTGAAAACAAGGTTGATTATGCCTACTAGTCAAAGTTAATGAAAGATTAATGAAATGTTGCATGTGAAAGTGCCTAGTAGAGTGCCTATACAGTAAGTGCTCAATAAAGGCTAGTATTTTCTTTCCTCCATTCTATGAAAGGAAGACAAAGAGTAGTGTAAGGGTTGTAGAAAGGTATTAACGAGCCCAGAAATATGTGATTACTGTAGTGCTGAGGGCTAATCCTACCTTTCAGCTATTGGTAATGGCTGGCATGGTTGAAGGGAAAGCTAGATGTTTGCAAAAGACATAGACTTAAAAGACTTTTGCCATTTTCTGCCTCTTGCCCTTTTCTCTCTAGGCTCTGTGCCTCAGTTTCTTTACCATCATGATGGGGAGCCTGTTATTTCAACTTAAGCCTTGTATAACATAGCAAGGATGAAATAACCATCTGGAAGTCCTGTATAAAGTGAAGACAGGGTGCAATTATACACAAGGAAAACAGCCAGCAACTCAGCAGCAGGTTGTTGCACTCCCTTCCCCCAACCTCTGCCTTTCCTCTGGAGCTTGAGATGTGTGCTCATTTAAGAAAAGGTCAGGAAACGAGGCTTCAAAATTTTGGTCAGCCAACTCCAATTAACTCTCGAGAACCAGACACCCTGCTCATTATGCTGAGCACTCATTGGCGTTCTCTGAGGTGAGGGCATACTAATACATTTGACAGGATCCTCTGAGTCAGTTCAGGCTTGCAATAGGAAGATAAGGGCAGCAGAAACAACATGAATTAATTTTAGCCATTGGGAGTGAAAGGATCTATATAAACAAAAAGAAGGAATCCCATTATTTAAAGAGGAGGCTGATACAATATGATGGCCTAAACTATTGAATTTTTTATTAGAATGTATTTATGCATTATAAGACATGAAGCAAGTCTTACGCAGTTTGGAAAGGAAATAGAAATTTATTGCTAGGGATAGCAGTGTCTACTGATAGGAACCCAAGACAGGAAGTAGGTTTCCTGACTGGGATTGTCTATTAAAATTCTTCTTGAAAAAAAATTTTAAATAATTCTGTTCAATTTTGGATATGATAGATAAAAATAATAGTAGATTGAGAATTAGGATTCAGATAATTTGAGTGCTAATCCCTGATCTGCTCATAACCAGCTATATATCCTTGAGCAAATAAATTAATCTTTATATGCAGAATAAAGGTATTTAGAACAGAAGACCTCTAAAGTCCTTTTTACATCTAGCATTCTGTAGTTCTCTCTCAGTCAAGGAAATTATAGGTCAAAATGAGATTTTGTATGTATGTACATTATTGAGATTTCCAGAGCTAAAAGGAACCCTAGAGTAAATATTTAATAAACATGTCATGCTTCATCAACTTTTAAATATATTCAAGGAGGTTTGCAATATTATTTTTAAAATAGGACAATTAAATTTTAAAAAGGAAAGTGTAGAAACCATTAGAAGAAAAAGAGATGCATGTTACAGAACCTGTGGGTGAGTTAATATCACAGTTCGAACATGAAATTTGGTTCTGAGCATCCTGGCAGCCAAGGACAAAAGTGAAATAAATTGTGTTATATTTATCTGATTATTACATAAAATGAAATACAAACTTTGTCTTGAGAAAGTAACTTTTTTGACCTTAAATTGAAAATTCTACAAGGAATTCACTGCCTGGCTCCTTATATAAGGGACCATTAGTAACATCACATAATGTATAATCTTTTCTAAAATGCCTTGAAAAGCATATAGAAGTGTTTCTCATCTTAGTTTTGTCATCTGAAAGTTAGGAATAGTTATAAAAATCAATAAATGTAAAGAGAGATTGAAAAATTGAGATAGCATTATCTAAGATGGAGAACATGTTGGCTAACATGATTTAAAAGTTCAGGGGTTGATCCAGTCTTTCAAATAATATCCTCAGCACTAAATCCTCTCTTCATCTGCATTGGCTTCATTCTCACGCAAAGGTGTCCACTGACAACTATGGGCTTACATTCACTATGCAGTCAATGATTCCAGAAATGATAACCTCTTTCCCAAGAATCTAGCCAAAGTCCCAAACATGGGTTTCATTGTTTCATTGGTCAAGCTTGTATTACGTGCTCATCCCTGAACCAATCATTGCAGCCAGGGTAAAGAAATGCTTTCATTAACCAGGCATGAATCAGTGTCCATCCCTGAGATAAGAGAGTAGAATTAATCCCTCCAAACCACACGGATTGAGAATGACAAAATGGGGTAATGTGGGGTTAGGCAGGGTGGAGAAGGTGCTTCACCAAAAGCTAGAGATGTAGGACAGAGAAAAAAAGCTGTTAGATATCAATTACAATCAAGTCATATTCACAAGTTTGCTTAGTGGGCATGGAATGATGATGAGGAAAATTAATTGAAATTAAATGCTCAAGGTAGAATAGATTAATATATTCATTTTATCACAGGAATGGCCTTGCCAATTGTATGGGAGTTTTTACATTTCAATGACCAAAGTTCCTCCTTCTCTAGAAAGTTAATGTTTCCCTCCACCACTAAATGTTTCTATGCTTCCTCACTGCTAAACTCTTCTCTGACAGTCATCTATTAGATATATTAATACATTCCAACAGTTTATAAACTCTTGCTGGCCTGGGAGTCTTTTCTTTAGGAGACTGTATAGTTTCTCTGATCTATTTATATCTTTTTGTTTAATCCTGAGAGGGCATTTTATTTCAGCATTTCTTAGTTCTTGGTAGGAGGGGGTTCACTTCAGCACCCTCACAGTGGCAGTAAGCATTTCCTTCCTTAGAGAGTTGTTGTGAGGATCAAAGGAGGTAGTGTATGATATTTATAAATCACTTTTAATTTGGCAATGATAGGCACTCAAAACGTAAGAATATTGTTCAAATAACTGCAAAACAAGGGAAGATCAGATAATGATGGAGTCAATCAGTTTTCTATCTTTTGAATACCCTGTTGTTGTTTAATAGTACTAGTATCTTCCCAATCAGCCCTCAGTCATAATAATTAATTCTTTCCTTCTTTTGGTTCCTAACATAATATCAGTTGTCAAATCCTATTGGTTGCATGTCTGGACTATGTCTTAAATATCTTTCTATTTTCTCCTATTCCACTGCCACTACACCCATTCTGACCCTCATTCCTCATTCCTTAACAATAGCAATATACCGCTCAATAGAGAGTCCCTATTTCCAGTCTGTACTATATTCTGTTGCCAGATCTGATTGTGCCACTTCGCTTAGAAATCGACAATGTCCCTCAATGGCCTGTAAAGTTCATACACCCGATCCTTTTATCTATGGCTTGCCTCAGTGAGGCTTGAATCTAGATTTTCAGCCCTATAAGTATAGCTCTTCACAAATTCTATGCTTCAGCAAAACTGAACTACATATATATATATATATATATACATATATGTGTGTGTGTATGTGTGTGTGTGTGTGTGTGTATTTTTGAGACAGGGTCTCACTTTTTTGCCCAGGCTAGAGTGTAGTTTTGTCATCATAGCTCACTGTAACCTCAAAAGCTCCTGGGCTTAAGGGATCCTCCCACCTCAGCCTCCCAAAGTGCTAGGATTTCAGGCATGAGCAACCATGCCTGGCTGAACTACTCACATTTTTTCATAAATTTTCTATGCTCCCTTGCCTCTATACATTGCTCTTGTCTCCACTTGTAATGCCTTTATTTCCTATCACAATATATCTAAATTCTACTTATATATTAATGTCCTGTTAAAATGCTACCTTCTCCATAGAGCCATCCTTGATTTTCCCAACTGTAAGCTATCTTTCCTTCCTCTGATTTCCATGACATTTCCTTATTTTTCATATTATTTCCTACTTTCTATTTACATAGGTATATATATTTTCTCTCTTATTAACTTGTCAGTTTCTTAAAGATGAGATCTATGTTATTTCCTTTGTTCTTCATCCTACAACACATAATTCAGAATAGCAACTAAATTAATGTTATTTGTATGAATGAACAAAGTTACAACTTAATGAATATGTGCATATACCCTGATTTCTGGTGTTCTTACATTAATCATGAATTTAATAGTATGGAAAAGAACATATTAATAGTTAACATGGTTCCTTACATAGTTTTACAAATGTCTAATGTCTCCAATAAGCTTAAGCCAAAGAGAAGGTTGCATATAGTTCTTGATTTAACTCAGATAAATGACTAAAGATCCAGTATCTTTGCTGTTGATTAAAGAAAAATCCATGTTCCATAGGTAGTATACATGTGATAATAAAGTTGACACTAGTATATGGAAAAGAAAAAGCCTTGTTTATATTCTTGCCCCTACAGGGGTACTTCCAGGTAGAGCAAAATATTTGACTCAAAAAGTTTTTGAAGTAACACAAACTATTGTAAAAGTGCTCAGATGAAATCAGTTATATGCTATGAATCAGTGAAGAGTTGCCATTGAATTTATATACAGGCTGCTTTTGCAAATCAGATTTCTTAGTCAAAAGAAAAAAATTCAAATATGGCTTCTATAGAATGTCTGACTCAGAATAAAACTGCCTCTGGATGTAGCTATTGAGTATAATTTTCTATAAAATGACAAATTGCTTCTGTGTGACAATGTTCATATTTCCCTATAGTTTGATCACTAAACAGGATGGTTTACTAAATTAATTATATTTATAAAATATCCTAATGTGTTAAACTAGTATTATGTACCAGATTCTGTTTTAGTGCCATTGGTCAGTTCAAAGATGATCCCTCTTTTGAAATTTATTGAGAGAGAAAAATTTTTTATGAAGATGACATAACAGAATACATAATGGGATAGGGGTGAGAAAGGGAAATTTTAAAGTAGAAAAATCAGAACTATAGTGTAGAAAGATTGTCTCAAACTACATGTCAATGGTGTGTTTGATTTTGCAGTGTCTAACACAGGTCAGAGGCCTATTCATCAAATACTTCTTTATTATATGCTTTTATCATTATAGAATATTCCACATATAACTTTTTATAATAAAGCATCTTTTATGTATTTTGCCTATTACAAAAACTTTATATGCATATTACATGAAATTCAGAAAATACAAACAAAAGACATTCCTCCCAAGAAAACCCTCATAATTCCTTTTACCCAGTGGAAGCTGAATCATATTAAATTATTATTTTGTAGGTGATATATATTACTTTATTTTTATATGTATATACACACATAGAAATTATATCACAAGATATGTACTATTTTGAAATGTGTTTTTTAAAGTTACTTATGAATATTTAGAGTTTTTATTTAACTAACACATTAGGTTACTATATTAATATTCCCATTTCTGATTAGGAACATCTGATGCTTGATACAGAAATTTTCAGTCTTTTGTACAAAGTTTTATTTTATCTTTGTTTATTATGTTTGTTTTGCATTTTCTGTCTGGGTTTATTCTGTCAGCCTTTATGGATTTGAGGATATCATTTGTGTTTTGTTCATCATCATCATCATCATCACTAATATTTATTGAATATTCACTACATGCTAGCTACTGCTAAAAGTTTCACATGCATACTCATGGAGATTCCTTAAACAGATTCAAGTAGACCTTCCATTCGATCCAGCAATCCCATTATTGGGCATCTACCCAGAAGAACAAAAGTCATTCTATAATAAAGATACTTGCACCCGAATGTTTATAGCAGCACAATTCACAATTGCTCAGATGTGGAAACAACCCAAATGTCCATCAATTAATGAATGGATTAGTAAAATGTGGTATCTGTATACCATGGAGTATTACTCAGCTATAAGAAATAACGGTGATACGGCATCTCTTTGGTTCTCCTGGAGAGAGTTGGAACCCATTCTATTAAGTGAATTTTCCCAAGAATGGAAAAATAAGCACCACATGTACTCGCTAGCAAATTGGTTTCCCTGATCATCACCTAAGTGCACATTTTGGAATAACACCAATCGGGTATCGGACAGAGGTGGGGAGGTGGGGGGAGGGGATGGGTGTATATCTACATGATGAGTGCGATGAGCACTGTATGGAATGGACACGCTTGAAGTTCTGACTCGGGGGGATGGGGGGGAGGGGATGGGTGTATACCTACATGATGAGTGCGATGTGCACTGTCTGGGGAATGGACAGGCTTGAAGCTCAGACTCGGGGGGATGGGAGGGGCATGGGCAATATATTTAACCAGAACTGTTGTACCCCCATAATAAGCTGAAATAAAAAATAGCTATAATCACTATAGTCAGTCAATTTTATAAATGAAGAAATTGTTTCCAGAAATGCTTATCCTATATACCTGCTCTACAAAACAAGATATGTCTTAGTTTCCAGGCTCAACCACTCTTGAAATGGTTTATCCTTTTGCGAAAAAGCAATGATTGCACTGTTACTTCAAGTTAAGTTGATTTCAAAGTAAAAACAGTAAATATAGAAAAAACAGTCATTTCAAAATGATGTACATTCCAGAGTGATGATAAACATCTTCATGAAACTTTAATTAGAAGATAATATGATAATGAACTATGCAATATGTAAAGTACAGGCACATAGTAGTTAAGAGCATGTGCTCTAAAACTACACATTGTGGGTTTAAATCCTGTTTTCACCAATTTTCTCATCTGTAAAATGGGATGGTAAAAATATCTACCTCACAGTGTCGTTGTAAGGATTAAATGAATGGTTACATGTAAAGCACTTAGAATGGTTCCTAAGTGCTTTAAATATTTTAAAGGCTATGAGCTTACAGTTATAAGCTGCTGGAAATGTGACGAGAAATAGAAAGAGAAATGTTTCCACTGATAAATCTCAGTCTATGAGAGATCCAGTAGATAATATTATAAATAAGAATATTATGTTCTGAATAACACAATAATTTTGATATAATTAGACATATGTTCAATTTTATATTCCTCAAATCAAGGAAGAATGGATTCACAATGTTCTCTATAACCTAATCCTTGGAACCTGTGATTATGTTATGTTACATGGTGAAAGAGACTGCAGATAAAATTAAGGTATGGACTTTAAGAAAATTATCCTGGATTATCCAAGTGTGCTCAACCCAATCACATGAGCCCTTAAAAGCAGTGACATTCTCTGGCTCATGTCAGAGAGATATGGTAGAAAAGCCAGAAAGATGAGCAGAAGTTAGAAAGATTTGAAGTTGAGAAGAATTTGACTGCTCCGTTGCTGGTTTAGAGATGCAAGAGACCATGTGACAAGGATGATAATCAGCAAGGAAATGGGAACCTCAGTCCTATAATTGCAAGGAACTGAATTCTAGCAACAATCTTAATGAGGCTGGAATCTGATTCTTCCTAGAATACCCCAATAAGAGCCCAGCCTGACAAACACCTTGATTTTAGCTCTGTGAGACCCAAACAGAGAACCAGTTGAGCCACCTGCGCTTAGATCCTTTACCCATGGAAACTGTGAAATAATAAAATGGTGTGTTAAGTGGCTAAATTTATGATAATCTGTTACACAGAAATAGAAAACTAATATGGCACCATGTTACTTTTACCAAAATGAATAGATCATAAAAGCACACCTCAATGAATTCACCAGAGTACAAACGTTTTAAATCAGGTTCTGTACAACAAAGTAATAAAACTAGAAATAAAATGAAAGTGCAGAAAACCCATTGCTTAAAAATGTTAATAATAGGGCCTGGCATATTGGCTCATGTCTGTAATCCTAGAACTTCGGGAGGCAGAGGTGGTAGGATTGCTTGAGGCCAGGATGTTAGACAGGGACCAAATCTGCAGGTGGCAGATACAGGGCAAGAGGGCAGTTCCTAGGGGTGGACTGAAGGAAAACACAGCTAATAACCCCAAAGAGCAGGAACTTGAGGTTTTGAGGCATACACACTTGGGGAGCTGCAACTTTGTTATAAGAACACCTGTCAATCATGTATGTAATCATCTGGTAACATCCCAAACCTCCCATAGGCCCTCCCCCGGACCAGGCCAATAAAAGGAAACCACCTGGGAGTCCTCAATGTCTTTCTCCACTCATGGAGAGTGATCCATTCCTCTCTGGAATATACTCTCACTTTGTATGGCTCCCGTCTTTTCTGCAGTAAAAGCTGTTTGTGTGGAATTGCTTCCTGTCTGTGGTCACTCTGTTGCACTGGCCCTGCTCATGAATTTTCCAAGCAAAGAGCCAAAGAACCAGGACAACAGTCCGCCAAGAGGCCAGACCTGACAAGGAGTTTGAGAACAGCCTGAGCAACATAGCCAGACCCAGTCTCTACAAAAAATTTTTAAAAATTAGCGAGGCGTGGTGGTGCTTGCCTGTATCCTATATTCCCAGCTACTCAAGAGGCTAAGGCAGGAGGATCATTTGAGCCCAGGAGTTTGAGGTTGCCGTGAGCTATGATCCCACCACTGTACTCTAGCCTGGGCAAGAGTGAGATTCTGTTTCAGAAAAAAAAAAAAATGGTTAATAATAAAACTCTCTCCTACACTAAAGGTGTTCAAAGAGAAAAGCCAAACCCTATTTGCAGAATATTGGAGGAGTGGGATTTATAAGGAATGAGAATGTTACCTGCTAAAACATTAGGGATAGGCAAAAGTTGTACTGAAAGGCAAATTAAATCTCTAAGCATCTTATGAGGAGATCAAAAAGGAATCAGTATTGTAACTTAAAGTGGAAAGAAAATGATGAAAATCTAAGCTACTGAGAAGGAAGATGTTACTAAAATAAAAATGAATGAATTCGAAAGCAGAAAAAATAAACAGTAGCTATGAAGAAGTTAAGTATTTTAATAAACAATAGAAAAATTAAAGCACTAGTTTTGATAATAAATGAGGACAGGAAAAACAAAAATATACAACACTAAGAATAAAAAAGAGGAAATAACCATAAATAAAAGTTTTAAGATAGTACATGTTGTATCACTTTGCTAACAAATTTGAAATGATTTTTTATGCAAATGTTACTTTCTAAAATTGACTTAATAGGAGAGAAAAACCTAAGGAAAACATTAGCCATGGGGATAAATGAGAAAGCCGTTAAAAATATTGAGCCCAGACAGTTTCACTGAAAAAAATTTTCACACCTTCAATTAGGAAATAGTTTGGATGTTATTTATATTGTATTAGATAATAAAGAAAGAAGAGAAGTTTGTTTTATGGAGCCAGCATTAGGCTAATAACAAAATCTGAAAGATTTCAAAAATGAAAAATAGTGACAAAATTTCACTTCTGAATACATATGTGAAAATGAGAACTATGTTATTAATAAATAGAATCCAAGAGTAAAATAAAGAATAGAAATGAACAAATAGGTTTTGTTCCAGGGATGCAAGACAGTTTAGTATTAGGCAATCTAATGATATTTGCCACAGTAATAATAGGTTCAAAAAGAAAATAAAGCATATGATCATGTTGACAGATGCCAACAATGAAAAATTGAACACTTATTACTAATAAAAAATAAAATGTAAATTTACTTCATTAAAGTATCAGCCTGCATCATATTTAATGGCCAATCAAGGGTAAGACAATGGTCCCAGAAACCAGAAGTATTGTGTAAATCACTATAATTATTTAACATTTTTCTGGAATTGCTACCTAAAGTAATATAAAATAATAAATTAAAAGTATAAGTATTTTTACATAAACTGGCAAAATTACAATTATTTGCTCATGATTGTATATCTGGAAAAACCAGGAGGAACTGCTAAACAAAACAAAACAAGAAGCAATATCAGCATTTAGTAAAATAGTTGACTGTTGTTATGGACTGAATGAATTGTGTCCCTTCAAACTCATATGTTGAGGCTATAACCCCCAATGTGACTGTATTTGGAGATAGGGCCTAGAAGGAAATTAAGGTTAAAGGAGGCCATAAGCGTGGGGCCCTGATATGATAGGGTTAGTGTCCTTAAAATAAGAGACACCAGAGAGAGCACTCACTCTCTGTACACATGCACAGAGGTCAAGTGAGTACACAGCAAGATGGCAGACACTTGCAAGGCAAAAGAAGAAGCCTCAGAATAAAACCTACCTTGCCAATAACTTGATCTTGGACTTCCCAGCCTCCAGAACTGTGAGAAATACATTTCTATTATTTAAGCTACCCAGCCTAAAGTATCTGTCATGGCAACCTGAGCTGATTAATATAGCTACCAATTTTATTAGACAAAATTGTTAAGAATCTCATACAGCAGGTATATGCTGATATATTTGTCTTCATCCTTTATATATGTTATATATATGATTTTATATCTCTGAAATACTTTATTAAATATTTTTAAAAGAGACAATGCAAGTAGGACAAACATGAAACAATTGAGTAAAATCAGATTATAAACTAATAAATCTTATAATTATATAAAATATGCAAATAAAACAAAGAAGGAAAGAGTTATACATGCACACACACACACACAAAATCAGATCCCATGCATAATAGCAACAAAAACATTAATAAAAATGGAATAGATAAGAAATAAACCTATAAGAAAATATAAAATTTATCTGAGGGACATATAAAAATACTTGAATAAATGACAAGAATGTACTCTTTCTTCAGATTATAAATATTTCAATTCCCCCTTAAATTATAGTACATAAATATAATCTCAATCAAAATGCCAATGGAGCATTTTTGTAACTTGGAAAGTGTTTAATATTTATCTGAAAGAGTAAACATATGATAATAGCCAGGAAACTTCTGACCAGGGGAACCAGGATGGGCATTGTCTTACCAGATTTTAAAACCTATTATAAAGTTATACAGAAATTAAAACTGCATTGCTGGCCTAGAAATAGAACAGATTAGAGACTTCATACAGGTTATTAAGTACATTAAAAATTCAGAATCCAATGAAATTTACCATCACAACACTATAGTTTAGAATAGTGTGATTAAGCATGGGTTTTGAAGTTAGATAGTCTTCAGTTTAAAACCCTGATCTGCCATTTACTAGCTACTAGTATGACCTTCATCAAGTTACTTAACTTCTCTGAATATTAGTTTCATCATCTGTATAATGGGACAGTAATACCTCATAATGAAAGAATGTGTGTTCCTGGCACATAGTAAATTCTCACTAAATAGTAGTTTCTGGATTGCTCTCTCACTTCTTGCAGAATCAAAAGTTTACATATGTAAAAAGTAAAGAAAATAGGAATAAAAATGTAGATGAATGGAAATATTAGGTTTTCAGGAAGATACTTTATAAGCATGATAAGGAAATTGGAAATCATAAAGAAAAAAATGGTATGTTTGATGTACAGAAAAAAGTTCTGTGTAGTAAAAATTAAATTACTATAATTAAATTTGAATGAAAGCAGCAATATTGGGGAAAGTATATGCAATATATATGCTGATATAATTGATTTTATAGGAATTGTAAGATCCAGTGAAAGGGAGTTGTATCATTATAACACATCCCTCCAAAACCAACACAAAACTTAATTATTTGGTTTTGTCTTAGGCATTTGGCTGAATTTTGACTTTTTTGATCCTTAGTTATGTGTGCTCCATATATATGCTGTCTTGGTTTTAATAAATATTTTTTCTGTAAATATTTCTTACCAATGAGTGGCCCTATATTTGTAGAAGCCTTGAAATGGAGATGAAACCATTGAAACATGGACCTTGTTTGCTAGATGACATTATTTCCAGTTGCAGAGGGATGGTGTTATGTCTGTGTTTGGCTAATGTCTTCATTAATGACTTTGAAAAGAAGTTAAATGACATGTTAATTAAATTTGAAGTGATAGTAAAGGAGAAAGTGTTGTGAACATCATTGAGATTCCGAACAATAACCTCTCTGGAAGAGGTTAAGGATATAAGCAGACAAGAAAGCCAGATTTAACCCATCAAGCAGAAGCAATCATGCAGGGAAAATGATCAAAAATAAGATATTTTAGTCTAAGGAGGGTACTGACTGGAAATCAGCCATGCTGCGAGCATTTGGCAGTCACTAGAATAGAATTAGTCTAAATAAAATTCTCAAGCAATGAAAAGACTCACACTGAATTTCTAACTTTTCTCTAAAAATGCATTTTACTTTGAAATGTTCTAAGTGTTGGTGTAGCTCTCAAAAAAAAAAAAAAAAAAAAAAAAACCTCACAGGCTTTAGAGATAGATCTTGTGATCAGAAAAAAGTTCCATTATCTGTTACTTAGGTAAACAAAAATCTCTACAGCATAGGTTAAATTATGTAAAGAAAACAGGACCAGCAGTATCACATCTTAGTGTTTTGGAAAAAGGTAAATGATGAGATTAATCTGACTTTTATTATTATTATTTTTTTTATTTCAGCTTATTATGGGGGTACAAAAGTTCTGCATAGATATATTGCCCATGTCCCTCCCAATCCCTCGAGTCCGAGCCTCAAGCGTGTCCATTCCCCAGACAGTGCACATCGCACTCCTCCTGTAGGTATACACCCATCCCCGCCCCCACCCCCGTCCCCCCCAAGTCAGAACTTCAAGCGTGCCCA
>CM052457.1:93696980-93707470 GCA_028533085.1 Varecia variegata | reverse complement strand
ATAATGCTGATACGACACCTCTTTGGTTCTCCTGGATAATCTGACTTTTAAAGTCAGTGATTCTTAAGGATTACTTCAGAACCATCAATGCTTTTTAAAATGCAGATTTCTGGGCTCTAGCATAGACCTACCGAAACAGAGTTCCTGGACGCAGGTACATGGAATCTGCATTTTAAATGAAGCTTCTTTTTTGTTTGTTTGTTTTTAACTTTTTTTATTTCAGCATATTATGGGGGTACAAAAGTTTAGGTTACATATATTGCCCTTGCCCTCCCCCCGCAAATCAGAGCTTCAAGCATGTCCATCCCCTAGATGGTGCACATGGCACTCATTATGTATGTATACACCCATCCCCTCCTTGCCCACATCTGGCTGGCACCCGATTAATGTTATTCCTATATGTGCTCTTAGGTGTTGATCAGTGAAACCAATTTGATGGTGAGTACATGTGGTGCTTATTTTTCCATTCTTGGGATACTTCACTTAGTAGAATGGGTTCCAGCTCTATCCAGGAAAATATAAGAGGTGCTATATCACCATTGTTTATTATAGCTGAATAGTACTCCATGGTATACATATACCACATTTTATTAATCCACTCATGTATTTATGGGCACTTGGGTTGTTTGTTCTTTTGGGTAGATGCCCAGTAATGGGATTGCTGGATCAAATGGTAGGTCTGCTTGTATCTGTTTAAGGTATCTCCATATTGCTTTCCATAGAGGTTGCACTAGTTTCCAGTCCCACCAGCAATGTATGAGTGTTCCTGTCTCTCCGCATCCACGCCAACATTTATTGTTTTGGGACTTTTTGATATAGGCCATTCTCACTGGAGATAAATGATATCTCATTGTGGTTTTGATTTGCATTTCCCTGATGATTAGAGATGTTGAGCATTTTTTCATATGTTTGTTGGCCATTCTTCTGTCTTCTTTTGAAAAGTTTCTGTTTTATCACACTCCAAATGAAAAGACTTGCATTTTACTTGGTCCATGTTCACCAGACTTTACAAATTTGATGTTCAAGATGCCTTCATGTTGAGATAGGGAAGTCACTAGAAATAAGTATATATCCTGTTATAATATAGTCAGATTTTCATTCATAGATCAATCTCCTGTGACTTGGTGAACCATAGTTTCATAACCAACAGAGTTGAGGGCCAGAGCCTAGACCAAGAAAGATTCCACTAAAGCATTATTGACCTATTGAAAACCACTGTGAAACTATCAGTCAGCTTGCCCTTGTCATGACTACAGCTGCCCATACTGTCATATTACGTATTTTCTGTAGTAAAGGAAAAAAGATCAGTGTTTAAGTAAATAAGAAAAGGCAGAGTTAGCTTGATGTGCCATAGATTCCATTTAGAATATTTTCTCTCACATGCAACTTTTTTTGCACCTGCAATCAGATTGTAACCTTGAGAAGAATCTTATACACAAAATTAAAGGCCACAGTGGAAAATTTACTTCTTGGAGTAGGTCATCAAAAAGAGCATGCTGAGTCCAGATGCAGAGCAAATTAGAACCTTTGTTTGTTCTCTCTTTGAGGACAATTGTGCCCTCTGTGAAAATTACATAGCCCCTCCTTATACTGTTTGAGGGGGAGAGAAGCCCATTAACAAAACAAGTAAGGGAGATTTTGTAGAACAAAATCAGGAGGAGGAGTTAGAAAAATAATTGAGTTTGAAAACTGCTGAGTCATTAGGACTGATTGTATAAGGAGGGAACCTGAGGGAGAGAGCAAATTTGTTACCTGAGCTAAGAGTGGAACTCACTGAACTCAGATGGAACTCAGTGAAATAGTGAGTAGCAGATGATGGTTTCCCACTCTTCCCTTCTTAAAATGTTTTTTACTTGACCCTGAACCCCTTTCTATATTCCTTCTTGTTTCTTTCCTTCCTTTTACAACTAATCTTTTTACAAGTTGACTCACCACCCAGAGCCTCCTTAACCCCTTAACCTTTCACTTAAATACATTTCATGTGTTATTTCTTCCCACCATGCTACTAAATCTAAACTCCTAAGTTACCAGTACCATATCATCCTGTTTCTCCAGGTCCAAATCTCTTCCCTCTTGTATAAATATCTGTTGGTATTTCCCCTTAAATATAGCAACAACATCCGCTGAAACAACAAAAGCAATGCCAATAACAAGAAGATAAATTATTTATTGAGCACTGCCAGGCACTGTTCCAAGTGCTTTACATGTAATTAACTCTTGATTCTGTCAACAACTCTAAAAGGTAGGTGCTATCATTCTCCTCATTATATAGATTAGGTAACACATTTGGGGAAGTTTCCCAAGTTCACATAAACTGGTAAGTGGTGAAGCTGGGATTTTAACTCAGGTGCTTTCATAAGCTGTCTTTCTTTATGCTATATCACTTCAAATTTAGCATATCTAAAATTAAACTTCTAAATCCCTATCCCTAACCCTAAGAGAAATTCTTCACTTTCTCCATTTACTTAATGAAATGACCCTTTTTTCAAGTCCCAATGGCACTATCTTTAAGTATGAATGATCAAAACTAAGGAGTTTTCTGGGTTTTGATTTACAAATGCATAAGAATATTCAACTCTCCCCCACAAAACGCCCTTTTAATGCAGAATATGCTTACTTTAATATAATATCTACACAGTTCTGTGAACATGAATTCAAAGTTCTTGAACATTTTATATTTATTTCAATATTTCTGCAAATATACTTTGATTTTAAATACTTAGGCAAGGTATGTGATATTTGGCCAAAAATCCTTTGCCTATGCTCTCTTTTATTGACCCGCTAGAGCTTCCTTAGGCACGTAAACACTCTAGTAACTTGTATGAAGTAAAAGACCCCAATCATCTTCTTTCTCCAGATGAAAAGATATATAAATGGATGATTCAACTTAAAAGTATCTCTAGGGTGAATGAGATAGTAGGTTAAGTGTGGGGATGGATAGATTTTTATAGATAAGAAACTTCAAATAATTCATATGGGAAACATTCTTTTAGTCATTCAGATATTACACCCCCCCTTTAT
The DNA here is from genome assembly GCA_028533085.1 of Varecia variegata. NCBI lineage: Eukaryota > Metazoa > Chordata > Mammalia > Primates > Lemuridae > Varecia > Varecia variegata. The sequence continues at coordinate 93,704,449 of CM052457.1, read as the reverse complement.
CTTTCTCCCCCCCTCTCTCTCACCATGTTTAGAAACACATGTCATTGGTATAGGGCAGATCAACCATCTCTGCAGTTGGATTTTTTTTTTCATTTTTGTACAGATATTTTGATATTTGATAAACTTAGTCAACTTTTATATTTTAGTATTATTTAAAGAGCAAGGCATCAAACAGAGGAGGTTGTATGTTGAGAAGCTTGACTCAGTTCTGCCCTTGAACTCTAAAAGAAAGCTTATTCATCTAATATCAGTAGTTTTAAAATTACCCCAAATTCTAGCAATAGTTCTATTCTCTCCTAAAGGGAATTTAAGTAACAGTAGTTCAACATCAAGATACTCTTGCTGATGATGCCTCTTTTGTAATATGACTGAGCCCTTTTTTGCCTTGTTTTCTATGATAAAATAGGTCCCTGCCTTTTTCCCCAATACCCATAACTAGGCCCATATTTTCTCGTTTGCTCGATCCTTTGCCAAGTGATCTAGTTCTTTTAACATTCTATTCTTACATTTTCTTTATCATTATTTATTTCCAAATACTAGAATCCAGACCTAGAATTTCATTCCCCATGTGAAGCGCTACCTGATTTCTCCCGCACTGACTATTTGCCTAGACCCTGGGACTGTCACATATATATGGCCAAGCAAACTGTACACTGCAAACTTTAGAGGCCACCACTGTGTAGGATGTGATGTGACTGGTACCCCTTGGAGTTGTGCAATGAGGCAGACCTAACTAGATCTTTACCTATTATGTGCTGACAGACTACCTTCCTTTTCTGCCTCTTGTAACACCTTGTTCTATGTATGTCAGGGTAATTTGCCTAGTCTTTATTACCAGACATCCCTGACTTCAATTTTCTGCCTTCTTGGACCACCTATTAATGCCTGCTGTTTAAATACTACTGCCAATGGTTACAAATGGGACCTTTTTAAAACATCAAAATTGCACAGAAAAAGTCCATTTGTTAGAATGACAAAATTGCAAAACTCAAGAAAGCGCTGGTTGTCAAGGTTCTAGTTTTCACTCTATTCATTTGAGAGCATGTATACACATATGCAACCTTGGTAGCTCCCACTCACAATATTTATTTTTCTCATTGCATTAATTTCAATAAGAGAGCTATTTTGCATTTATACCATCAGACAAGTGACACAAATCTTGACTAATTCTTTCTTTTATAATTCATATACATTTACTATATTGGAATGGTTTTTCAGAAGGTCTAAGAATAGAACCTGAAAAGAAGATATTAATGCATTCTTTCTATAATTTCAGTTAGTGAACTTGTTGACTGAAAGGAGCATAGTGGGTGGTTTATATTGTTTGGATATTGAAAACTTTTTTCAGGCTGTGCCTATATGGTCATTTTGAATTTCTTTAAAGAAAAGATGAAGGGGAATACTGACAGCAGTTGCCCCAAGAAAGCACATTATCTATGCCTCAGATAATTATAAGTCACATATAATGTGACTTTTACAATTAAATATTTTGGGAGAAATCCAGACATTTCCTAAAAGTGAAATGTAGAAAGAACAAATCAGTAGATGTGGTGAGCAGTCATCCTGTGGTTGATGGATTTATTACAGTGCCTTTTCATGTCATTACCAACCATAATGAGTTCTAAAATATACTTAAGGGCTCTACCCCCAAAGGCTTTTTTGTCTCCACTAGTTTGAAAACTCATTTCATCTTTTTTTTTTTATTTGTAAAATGTAGAGATTAGAGGCAAAGAAGAAGTAGGAACATCCTCATTGAGTATAAAGACAGTGACACAAGTGGTATTATTTTCTTGTCTTGCGTAAACTGCCTCATTGACAGAGCATTTTTGATTGTCTTGTGTTTTTGCAAAGTGTTGCTGATCAGTATTAGCTAAGAGCGCAGATTCATAGGAATCACTCTGCTCTAAGGCATATAATTGGAACATGTAATTCTCTAGCCTACTTAATATAAATGACAACAAATACCATAATATCTTTGTTTAAAGTTTATTAAATGGGATGGAAATCACAAATATCTAAGATGCTTGCTGCTTCAGTGACTAGGCTGAGTACTTTTTTCTCTTCAGCCTCCTTCTGTAACTCCCCAAAGGAAGCTTTAATGTATTATCAAATTCTAGCTAGCTTGCTTCATTGGAGTTTATGATTTCAAGGCAATAGCAATCTGAGGCAAATCTGATGGTATGAAAAGCTATCACAAGGAACTCTTCCCTTTATTCCTTCATAACAAAACAAGGCAGAGTTACGATTTTTAGTGCCAAGAAACTTTATTCAGGAAAAAACTCTTTTTTAGTTAGTGGAATTATCAAAAAAGGGAATGTTTAGTGCCCAAAGTTAGAGTTCGCTACACTTTATCAGGTGCTATTCAAAGAGGAGCAGTTTAATTTAATAAGGTCTAATGGTTCTCAGAAACTTTCCTTGGAAATAAATTGGCAAGGGACTCAATCCAGGTCAAGGGGTCTAGACTTAAATCTAGAATTGTTTGTTTAAACCAGAGATTATAAATTCAAGTGCTTTTAGGAACTAAGCAGGTAACATAAATTTGTAAAAAGAGTAGAAGTGGGACATTTAGTAATGGTAGGATGAACTGGAGAGTGTATTCTTCTTTTAAATAAATTCAGATTATCTTGGGATAATGTTTTAACTGATTTTACAACATCATATCTACTCTCACATGGCAGCTCATTAGAATATGGTAATAAAAAACCAAGCTAGTGACATACTAAAACATATTAAATGCCATGAGAAATCCTATAGTCAATAAACCTGTTTAACCAAGAGTTTCACAAATATGACATTAGGACCCTCCTTTCTCGGTATCACAATCCTATCCCCTTTACACATGTGCATCTAAGCATGGGTGCTTGGCAAATACACAGTATCTATTTACTTCTTGTGGGGTTTTAGTGATCTATCAGGAAAATTTGATAAATACTATTTTTAGGGAAACTCACTTAAGCATAAAAATCCAAGCAGTCAATAAGTTAATATAGTACACCTCTATTAGATGCTATATAATAGGGTCTTGTTCTCTGACTATACATATTCTGAAATACTAAATATTTGGGTGTCAATCCTTATGTATTTCTAGCCAATTCAAAATAGAGGCTTTCAAGTTGAAATTAGTCCCTAGACAAGATGACATTTTTTTGACTTTGTATTAATACTATTTCTCATCACCTAAAGGAGATTTAGTCCATTCATCAGGGAATGGGCTAAACTGTTATAATAAAAAGAGTCCAAAACATAGTGGGTTCCAATATGAGAGAAGTAATTTTCTATCTCACAGAATAGTCCAAGGTAGTCCAGGGCAAGTAGCTTTATCCTTAAGAAGATGACCCATGAGCTGCATACTGAACTTCTTTCTACTCATATCCTATTCATTGTTCAAAACTTTAGTAAGCTGGCCATAGCTAACTTCAGGGAGGCTGGGGAATATAGTTTCTAGCTTAATAGCCATGTTCCCTGCTGAAACTGAGAAGGAAAGAATGGATACTAGGGGACATTTAGCAATCTCTGTTATACCTAGGAAATATTTGTGAGCATGGTACAGCATTAAAATGTAGAAAAGAAAACATCTAGGTAAGTAGTTCAATTACAATTCAGTGACTGTCTATAGAAAATAGAAATCATTTGGTCATGTGAGTACAGAAGGTCTTCAATTTATGATGGTTTGACTTACAATTTTTCAAATTTATGATGGTGGAAAAGTGATATGCATTCAATAGAAACTGTACTTTGAATTTTAAATTTTGATCTTTTCTTGGGCTAGCTATATGCTATATGGTACTCTGTGGTGATGCTTGACAGTGGCAACCAGCTTCAGTTCCCAGTCAGCCACATCATCACAAAGATAAACAGCCCATACTCTACAGTGCGTTGTGTTGCCAGATGATTTTGCCCAACTGTAGGCTACTGTAAGTGTTCTGAGCACATGTAAAGTAGGCTAGGCTGAGCTATGATGTTCATTTAGTAGGTTAGGTGTATTAAATGCATTTTTGACTTATATATTTGCAATTTATGATAGGTTTATCAGGACATTGTAAATTCAGGAATATTTGGACAATTATAAACATGTAGGCAAACATGTTTACTAAATAGGCAAGACAGCATGATTCATCTTTCTCTTTTATATTGATAGCCACTTAACCTGGAAGAATTATTGAACACTAATATATGTTAGGCACTGTACAAGACATTAGGCATGCCATGATGAATAAGTCATAGCTACTGCCCTGGAGATCACAGTATAGTGAGAAAATATGGTGTAAGATAATACCAGAATTTTATAAATAGGCATTTTTCACATTTTTTAAAGGTAGAATAGCATAGAAAACTTTTTTGGGGGAAGAAATTCCTACTGTTGGCATGCAATTCTATTTAAATAAGTTTTCAAGTTTCCCATTGTCCTTAGTGTAATATATGTACTTTTTAGCAATAGTGCTTCTATTTTCTTGCAAGTCTCCATAGTAACAAAAATCTCAGGAAGAATGACAGAATACAGTTGGACTTCTGTATCCATAGGTTCCACATCTGTGAATTCAACTAACTGCAGATCAAAAATATTTGAAAAAATAATAATACAAATAAAAAATACAGTATAACTATATAACATTTACATTGTATTAGGTATTATAAGTTATCTAGAGATGATCTCAAGCATATAGGAAGATGTGCATAAGTTATATGCTAATACTATGCCATTTTATATCAGGGACTTGAGCATCCATGGATTGTGGTATCTGTGGAGGATCCTGGAAGCAATCCCTTATGGATACCAAGAGATGACTGTATGTGATTTAACAAAAGACACTTTTAAATAAAAGTAATATGTGATAGTGCCACTTTTTAGATTTCCATGGGCCTGTAATGCAATGTAGTATATGACTTGCTTGGGAGTGAGGAAAACTAGTTCTAGTCTTGTATTTATTGCCTCAGTTTTATAACCTATAAAATGGGGATAATGAAACTTGTTCCATCTATTTTATACACTGTGAGGTTAAAATAATGTTCATATATGTGAAAATACTTTATAACTTCTAAAGCAGTGTGCATTTATGTACTATTGCTGTATCAAAACTTTGCAAATGATATCAGGACATTTGGAATCTTTGTCATAGGAAGCACTACGGTTCTAATTCCTAAATGTATCTTGACTGTCTTCACAGTTTATATGTAGGAAATGGATGACACTGACAAGAGATAAAGTTGAAGGGTAGGCAGAGATTGTGTAGGCCATGGCAAGGAATTTGAGTATTATTCCATATGCAATGGTAAGCCATTTAAAGACTTGAAGCAAGAAAGTAATGTGTTATGATTTCCCCTCTGGAAAGATTTACTCTGGTTTCTTTGTAGAGAATAAACTTGTGGAGACAAACATAAAGGTGGGAAACAGATCATTGTGAGATTTAACAAGTGGTCCAAGCAAAAATATTATGCTGCTTTGGGCTAGGGTGGTGGCTGTGGGGATGGAATAGACAGGACAAATTTTGGAAATGTTGAAGGTTGGGAATTAGAATGTTGGGATTAGCTGGTAATGAGTCTGTAAGCAAAATCTTTATTGCTGTGGTAGCACAGATGACTGGGTTGAACTTGTCTTTTGTCTTTGATCTCTGCAGTGCACTGTCTTATACAAACAATTTCAGCTTCCTGATGTCATATATCCCATGAATTAGTAGAATATTGTGGGGAATTTTCTACAAAGACCATTTCTTGGATTAAACGAACATAGAGGGGCTTATTCGGCTGACAGATTTTCAGGAAATCCTGATTAGCCATTATTGGCAATCAGCTTGATTAGCAAGTTTAGGATAGACATTTTTTTGAAAAAATTGTTCCTTCTGTCTATCTAAGTATATTTTTGCACCTATTAACCATCCCCACTTTATCCACCCCTCCCCTCTACCCTTCCCAGGCTCTTGTAACCATCATTCTACTCTGTGTCTCCATGAGATCAATTGTTTTTAATATTTAGCTTCCAGATATGAGTGAGAACATGTGAGATCTGTCTTTCTTTAGGATAGACATTTTATTATAAAAATGCAGAAGTGTTATTTTTGATCAAAATACTTGCAAACAGAATAATTTTAAGGTTAAATGGAATTTCATGAGGGGATGTGAGAAAGGAAGGCCTTGAGGATAAATTTTGTTTTGGGTTTGGGTTACTGAGTAGGTGGAACAACATATGAGGTTATATAAGATTTAGAGAGTAACTGGCTTGGGAAAGAGAAAAGTTCTGATTTGGATATATTGGGATGCTTATTTCTACACCCAAATATACAATTAAAACCATGGAAGTGGACAAGATTGCTCATCATCTGAAAATGTAGTGAAAAATTTTAAAGAGGTCCCAGCACAGAATCCTGAGGGACACAAGATAAAAGAGTAAGACAATCCCTGGTGAGAAGTGTAGCAGGAAAACTGAAAGAAGAGAGTATTTCTAGGAACAAGGATTTGTCAAATGCTTCTGATGGGACAAGTATAATTTCTGAGAAATACCTATGGATGTAATATGAAGAACTCCTTAGTGTTCTTGGTGAGAGATGCTTTTGTGAATCACTGGGTAAAAAAGCCAAATTATGTTGAGATGGATACTGAGTGTAGATTAGAAATAGAGATAGAAATTGTAGATAGTTCTTATAAGAATTTTGATTGTGACCTGGAGGAGACAAATAAAGCAGCATCTGGAGAGGGTTAGAGAGTTCTGTTTTTAAGATGGGAGAAATTGAACCTCCTGAAATGCTGATGGAAAGGACTTAGTAGATAGAGAGAGGTTGAAGATAAAAGAAGAAAGGGAACAATCAACTTAAGTTTTCTGAGCAAATGAGAGGTGATGGGATAAAAAGCATAAATGAAGATATTAGCCTTTGTCAGAAGTGGTACCTCTTTCATTCTAATAGGAAGGTAGAAGAAAAGGATGGATATGAGTAGAAAAACATTGCCAAAATAACGATCATAAAATAACAAAGATACCATGTTATTACTACTGGTTTCTATTTTATGTGAAATAGGAGGCAAGTTAACCTACTGTGAGTAAATGGTGATGTAGTGGGGTCAGTAATGAAAGAGAGAGAGAGAGAAAGAGGGCGAGGAAGGGAGGGGAGAGAGGCCTAGGTAGGATGATTGTATCTATCTTTAGTCTTACTCTTTTTCTACGTTTATCACTTTTAAATTGGCTTCTTAAATTTATGGTTGGAGGTAATACCTCCAAAAATCTGGTAATATTTGTATTTTAATCTTCATCTTACATGAACTTGTCAGTTTTTTTCCTTTTTTCTGACTAAGCTGTGAGAAGTTTAGTCAGGAGCTGCTAGCCAGATACCATTTTGAAACCTTTTGTGAAGTTTTTTTTTTCAAGTGAATAGGTTCTTAACAGTCCATTTTCAAGTTAGATACATAGCAGGCCTATGAGAGGACAATAAATGCATTGACAGCTCTATAACCTTTTGCAGGTGACATTTTATCAAGTCCTA